>JACBWV010000626.1:23042014-23072014 GCA_013435795.1 Chlamydomonas sp. ICE-L
AAAGGCAGTTTACTTCACAGGAGACATGTGGGCATTGATCCACCAGATCTCAAACTCCCCCAAACTGCCTTGCCCAACCATGAAAACAGGAAAGGCGGTTTAGCCATTAAGGAAAACAGGAAATGCACTTTACTTCACAGGAGACATTGTGAACATTGATCCACCAGATCTCAAACTCCCCCAAAATGCCTTGTCCAACCATGAAAACAGGAAAGGCGGTTTAGCCATTTAGGAAAACAGGAAAGGCAGTTTACTTCACAGGAGACATGTGGGCATTGATCCACCAGATCTCAAACTCCCCGAAATGCCTTGCCCAACCATGAAGACAGGAAAGGCAGTTTAGCTGACAGGAACCATGTGAACATTGATCCACCAGATCTCAACACCCCCATGAGAGATAGGTTTGATGACCCAGCTATATATGATAATATTAATAACGTGATACCAGGTGCGATCCGATTGTCAGCTTGAGCTGTTTGTTGGTTCTACCTGTCCTATTGACTCCGCAACCTATCGCATCTGTCCGTTCCTGTAACCTAAGGGTTTCAGGTTTGCCGCCAGGACGCTTCTCTCTAGAAGCATCCCCCGGCCTTTGTAAGTTGTTAGTTGTGTTTGGTCCTGGTCTCCTCACGTCCCCTGAACTCTGTCACCAATGCATTCCGAGGCATGTACTACCAGTAACACAGGTTTGAATTCATATTTCAAATAAACATAAATGTTTATTTATTTTGTATGAGTATTATATGTAATATGCATAGTTTACTGTGAGTGTACCACTAGCAACACAGTTGTGTATTCAGAGGTGCATGCCTTGCCCCACCTTAAAAACAGAGAAAAGCAATTTAGCTATTTAGGAAAACAGGAAAGGCGAATTAGCTCACCAGGGTACTACATTTTGTCAAATTGATCAGCGCTTAAAGCGCACAAACGTCAAATTGGTCAGCGCTTTCTAGTGCAAAAAGCGCAAAAAGTGTGCGCTGCGCCCACAGGGGGCTGAAAAAACTGCGCGAAACGCGCAGTGGGGCTCAAAAAGGCAGCGCGCTTTGTACTACCCTGTAGCTCACCGGATTCATATGCACGTTGATCCACCAGACCTCAAACTCCCCCAAGGAGACCTCGTCGTCTCCGTCAATGTTGACCTCCAAGAAAATTTCCTGTGCCTCCTTGGTTGAGAAACCTGTAATGGGAACACAAATGGATGCGGGTTGGGAGGTGGGGGAGGGGTTGAGGGGTGGGGGGTGGGGGGTGGGTGGGGGGGTAAATGTCTTGTGCCTCCTTGGTTGAGAAACCTGTAATGGGAACACAAATGGATGCAGGTTGAAAGGTGGGGGAGGGGTGGGGTGGGGGTGGGGGTTGGGGTGGGGGGGGGGTAAATGTCCTGTGCCTCCTTGGTTGAGAAACCTGTCATTGGAACACTAAGGTACGCGGGTTGGGAGGTCGGGTAGGGGTAGAGGGGGGGGGGGGGGGGGGGGTAAATGTCCTGTGCTTCTTTTGTTGAGAAACCTGTCATTGGAACACAAAGGGATGCGGGTTGGGGGGGGGTAGGGGGGGGGGGGGGAAGGGCGTGGGGTACTTGTCCTGTGCTTTCTTTGTTGAGAAACCTGTCATTGGAACACTAAGGGATGCGGGTTGGGAGGTGGGGTAGGGGTAGAGGGGGGGGGGGGGGGGGGGGGGGGGGTAAATGTCCTGTGCTTCCTTTGTTGGAAACCTGTTATTGGAACACAAAGGGATGCGGGTTGGGAGGTGGGGTAGGGGTAGGGGGGGGGGGTAAATGTCCTGTGCCACCTTGGTTCAGAAACCTGGTACCTGCCAAAGGGACTAGCCTAGCCTTAAAAACAGCTGCGTGGCTCATCAGTCATATTGCACTCCTCATTTCATTGTGCGGTGCACGAGCAACTTCCCAACTGTCCCCCGCCGAAGACCCCCTTAATTTGCAGTGATAAGGAGAGGGGGGGTGAACAGCTGTGCCATGGTGTAGTCTAGGTGCTATGAGGTGCTATAAAACACTAAAATCCCTAAACCCTAAAACTGACAAACACTGATGAACCCTACATTGTCAGTGATAAGGAGAGGGGGGGGGGAACAGCTCTGCGATGGTGTACTCTAGGTGCTATGAGGTGCTGTAAAGCACTGAAAACACTAAAAATACTGACTGACACTAATAAACCCTACATTTTCAGTGATAAGGAGAGGGGGGGTGAACAGCTCTGCGCTGATGTAAGGTGCTATAAAACACTAACAAATACTAGTTAACCCCAATGCATTGAGGGCCCACACCAGCTGCTCGTAGGACCTTGAGGAAATCCTCCTCTTCCAATGTTGGGGTTTGGGGTGTAGGGATTTAGGGTTCTAGGGTTTGGAGCCCATACCAGCTATAAGTAGGACCTTGATGAACTCCTCCTCCCCCAATGTTAGGGTTCGGGCGGGAGGACGACAAACGGGAAATATCTGGTACCCCGTCCAAAAAGTTGGAATAGTAAAAAAAGGGGGAGGGGGGGGGGGGGGGGGGGGGGGGGGGGGGGGGGGGACCCTGCCATTTTAGATGAAACCTAGCCTATGTTGTGGCAAATCATCTCCTTTAGTACCCTGCATTTTTAAACCCCTGAGAATGTTAGTGGAATGTTCTTAAGCACGGCCTGAACACGATTACAAATTATTCTAGAATGCAACCTAGATATCTCAATATTTAAGCTTCCTGGAGCCTCCTTATAGTTCCTTTCCTTCCTTCAAGATCCTTTATAACAAACTTGCCCAGAATTGGCATGTAAAGTGCATGGGCTTGCTACATGAAGCCCACCAAAAGGTCTAAATGTAACGCCCACCTGCGCCCACCATCATTATGTCAGCTTTAATGTGCGCCAGCTCGCTTTAGTTTGGGCTGAATTGCCAGCCAGGGGAGCTGCCTAGAAGCTGCTGCCTGTAGCTGGCTGTAGCCTACAATAAAAGCTATGTCTTGAATCGTTGTTTGGGTCTATGGGTCCATAAATTGCTATGCTATGAAGACACAACAATAAGCTAGTGTTAGGTTGGTTAGACCCCTGTCAGGCCTTCAACTTGCTCTGGTCCCAGGCAAGTAGTACAGTTTGCAAGCATCTGAGACCAAGAAACCCTTTGTGGTAGCACTCCAAGACACCTGGGTAGGACGGTGAACCTGGAAGGGGTAGCTCTTACAGAAAGGTTGAGGCCACTCCACAGCCTCCAACCTTGGCAAATAGTTCGCTCGGGCTCAGCACTTGCAGTTGCATCATCTCCATCAAGGGGCTGTGTTTGGGGCTCAGCACTTGCAGTTGCATCATCTCCATCAAGGGGCTGTGTTTGGGGCTCAGCACTTGCAGCTGCATCATCTCCATCAAGGGGCTGTGTTTGGGGCTCAGCACTTGCAGCTGCATCATCTCCATCAAGGGGCTGTGTTTGGGGCTCAGCACTTGCAGCTGCATCATCTCCTTCAAGGGGCTGCAGCTGTGGCTGTGGCTGGGCTGGTTTGACTCCAAAGAACTGGCTGATTTTCAGCTGTCCAGGAAGGGGTTCAAGGGCTTTGTACACAAAGCAAGATGCTCTGTGCCTCTCAACATCGTCAGCAGCTGTCCAGACCTTCCCACACTGACATGCAGGGATTTTTGCCTGAGTACCTCAGCAGAACTTCTTGTGCTGCTTGAACTGTTGCGGCCTCGCGAATCCAGTTGCCGACCGAGCACAAACAGGACATGTGTCGTCGACCTCGTCCAGGAGGCCATCAGTCAGGTCCACATGCTCCACATGCTGCCTCTTGGACGGACTTTCGTCGTGAATAGTCTCTTCAATGGTCGCATTTGACTCTGCAGTTGTATTGGATGTATCCATGCCGAACTCGAACCAGGCTAGGCAGGAGATCACCGTTGAAACAAGGTTTTAAACTTGATCTCGAACTCGAAATCGAACTTGAATTACATAGCAGGTGTCTGAAAACTATGGAATCAGCACGCTTGCATCCAGACGAAGTCATTGCACTTATCCAGAGGCGAAATGGAGCAGGGAGAAAAAAGTTAGGAAAAAGTTCATATGGGGCCGGGGGGGGGGGGGGGGGGGGGGGGGGGCACCCTGCCCTGAAGTGCTCAGAATGGCACCAGACCCGGGGGTATCGATAGATCACGTAATCCACTAATGGAAACAACTTCCCGATACCCTGACATGGACCGTGCCGGACTTTCTATGGCTCCTGTCATCCTCCTGGTTTGGGGTTTTAAAGTACAGGATTTGAAGGTTTAGGGTTTTAGGGTTCAGGATTTTAGGGTGAAGGGCTCATACCTGCTGTTCGTAGGACCTCGATGAACTCGTCCTCATCTAAGGAGCCACTGCCATCCGTGTCATACCTGGGTGGTTGCGTGAGAGTGGGTGTGGGTGTGGGTGCGTGAGTGTGGGTGTGGGTGTGGGTGTGGGGGGGGGGGTCTGCATCCAATCGAGGAATGACTGATTTTAGTCTTGGACGCCAAATTTAGGAACTTGCCCACCTCAACCCAACAGCACTACGAGTTACAGCACTACAAGTCACCACAAGGGAGGTGGAGGTACACACATACGCAAGGGAGGTGGGAGTACACACACACGCAAGGGATGTGGAGGTACACACACAGAGTAGATGGCCTTCATGTCGTAAATAGTTATATAGTCTTCATTCAATCGAGGAATGTTTGAATTTAGACTTAGATGCCAACCAATTTGGGAACTTGCCCACCTCAACCCAACAGCACTAAGAGTGACAGCACTACAGATGACAGGTCTACAACTGACAGCACAACGAGTGACAGCACTAAAAGTGGCAGCACTACGAGTGACAGCACTACAAGTGGCAGCACTACGAGTGACAGCACTACAAGTGATAGCACTGAACGTGACAGCACTAAGAGTGACAGCACTTAAAGTGACAGCACTACAAGTGACAGCACTTCAAGTGACAGCACTACAAGTGACAGCACTATGAGTCACAGCACTTCAAGTGAGCACTACGAGTGAAGGTTTAGTCACTTACACAGAGTAGATGGCCTTGATGTCATCAAGAGTGTTACACTCTTCATCCAATCGGGGAATGTCGGACAGTACTTGCTGCAGATGGCCGTACTCCCCCATCTGTACAGCACATGTGAGGAGACAAAGAGCCTTAGTAAGGTTTAGTAATGTCTGACAATACTTGCTGCAGATGGCCGTACTCCCCCATCTGTACAGCACATGTGAGTAGTGTCAAAGTTATGTGGGTGTAATAGAAGACAAGAAGGAGACTGAGGATCACAGGAACACTTATCAGAGACAGGACGAAGACTTAAGAGGAGTTGCCTACTGGATAACATAGGTGACGGGTATAGGGACAGACCATAGAACAGCTAACGCTGACAAGGAGACAAAGAGCCTTAGAAAGGTTTAGTGATGTCTGACAGTACTTGCTGCAGATGGCCGTACTCCCCCATCCGTACGGCACATGTGAGAAGCCAAAAAGGCTTTAGTAAGGCATCCTTACTAAGGTTTAGTAAAGCAACCTAGGGGTTCAAAACCATTGCTGGTTCAATCTATTTCTGACGGTCCGCCTGGAAAGAAGCCGAGAACTTTTCTCCGTGCTTTCGCGCGGCAGTCCGAGCTCGGGTGCAGTAATGGTCAGCAACAGCAAAATCCACTGTAACCCTCCCCAGTGCAAGCGTACGGGAAGGCTCCTTCAATCTAGTGCCCCATGGCAAAGCGTTACTTATTTTAAATTTAAAGTAAGGCAACCATGCTGAGTTTTAGTTAGACAACATACATACATGTTCCCACGTTTAAACTTCCACCGTCATTAAAATTTGAGCACCAGCAAAAGCGCTGCTTTGGCAGTGCCCAGCAGTACGAATAAAAACGGCAAATAATTGATGATGTACAAACTTCAGAAACCATCAGAAATCAACCGACACCAACCGAAACGCACCTTAAGCAGTGCCAAGCAGTGGATGGCTATCTCCTTTATCTCAGAGCTAAATTGCAGCCTAACCATACCCAAACCAACTTTGAACCAACTTGAGACAGCAACCGACAGCACACCTGAAGATGATCTCAGAGCTGAATCGCAGCCTAACCATACCCAAACCAACTTTGAACCAACTTGAGACAGCAACCGACAGCACACCTGAAGATGATCTCAGAGCTGAATCGCAGCCTAACCATACCCAAACCAACTTTGAACCAACTTGAGACAGCAACCGACAGCACACCTGAAGATGATCTCAGAGCTGAATCGCAGCCTAACCATACCCAAACCAACTTTGAACCAACTTGAGACAGCAACCGACAGCACACCTGAAGATGATCTCAGCAGAATCGCAACCTAACCAATCCCTAACCAATTGGAACCAACTTGAGACACCAACCGACACCAACCGACATTAATTGAAATGCACCTTAAGCAGTGCCAAGCAGAAGATGGCTATATCCTTTATATCAGAGCTGAACCGCATAACCAACTATAACCAACTTGAAACACCAACCATCAGCAGTGCCAA
Organism: Chlamydomonas sp. ICE-L; assembly: GCA_013435795.1. Classification (NCBI taxonomy): domain Eukaryota; kingdom Viridiplantae; phylum Chlorophyta; class Chlorophyceae; order Chlamydomonadales; family Chlamydomonadaceae; genus Chlamydomonas; species Chlamydomonas sp. ICE-L. Next base: position 23,048,512 of record JACBWV010000626.1, read on the forward strand.
GCAGTAGAAGGCTAGCTCCTTAATGTAGAGCTGAACTGCATAACCAACTATAACCAACTTGAAAACGCAAATTTGATTCACCAACTATAACAAACTACAACCAGGAGGTGTCAAGGCCTCAAAAATTTGGCTTCTCCCGATTGATTTTTTCTGATAATGGGGCTATAATCGCATGTATCATTGCGATATTATGACACATTTTTCAGGTCATTCTGAGCACCTTATTTAGGGGGGGGGGGGGGGGGGGGGGGGGGGGGGGGGGGGGGGGTCAGCCCTCCTCAGGTTTTTTTCTAACTTTTTACTCAGACCTCCAAATGACATTCTGAGACCACCCTTGAGTAGGCCTTGGTAAGGGCAGTCCATTGGCACCTCTTTGGACCTTGTGCAGTAAGTATCTACCCCTTGGGTGGGTGAATACAATAAGTATCTACCCCTTGGGTGGGTGAATGCAATAAGTATCTACCCCTTGGGTGGGTGAATGCAATAAGTATCTACCCTTGGGTGGGTGGGTAAATGGGGTCAGCCTTCCTCAGTTTTTTTCTAACTTTTTACTCAGACCTCCAAATGACATTCTGAGACCACCCATGAGTAGGCCTTGGCAAGAGCAGTCCATTGGCACCACTTTGGACCTTATGCAATAAGTATCTACCCCTTGGGTGGGTGGGTGGGTGGGTTATTGGGTGAATGGGGTTGAAAAACTGGATTTTGACTATCAGACAATCTCTATGTGGGAATTCCGAGGATGCTATTATATGCGCCATACTGTAAACCCCCACAATCCATATCTAAGTTTTTCAAAAAGGGGGTATTTCGATTTAAATTGGGGGGGGGGGGGGGGGGGGGGGGGGTCAGCCCCCCTCAGTTTTTTTAGGGATAGGTGTCCCCCCCTTTTTTTTATACTCCCGCTACAACCAACTATAACCAATTTGAAACACCAACCTTCAGCAGGGCCAAGCCATAGATGGCTAGCTCCTTGATCTCTGGACTGAATCGCACAACCAACTATAACCAACTTGAAAAAACCAACTTGATTCACCAACTATAACCAACTATAACCAACTGTATTCACCAACTATAACCAACTTGATTCTCCAACTAACCAATTTGGAAAACAAACTTGATTCAACAACATTAACCAACTATAACCAACTTGATTAACCAACTATAACCAACTTGATTCTCCAACTAACCAATTTGGAAAACAAACTTGATTCAACAACTATAACCAACTATAACCAACTTTATTCACCAACTATAACCAACTTGATTCTCCAACTAACCAATTTGGAAAACAAACTTGATTCAACAACATTAACCAACTATAACCAACTTTATTCACCAACTATAACCAACTTGATTCACCAACTAACCAATTTGGAAAAAAAAACTTGATTCAACAACACTCACCAACTATAACCAACTTGATTCACCAACTATAACCAACTTGAAACACAAACCTTAAGCAGTGCCAAGCAGTAGATGGCTATCTCCTTGATCTCTGGGCTGAATCTCATCCTGCTTCGCACGGCTAAGGATAGACCATCCCGCAAGGGCTTGTGGAACAGCTTTAGCCCACAGCTGGCCTTCACCTGCAGAGTGTGTGTGTGTGTGTGTGTGTGTGTGTGTGTGTGTGTGTGTGTGTGTGTGTGTGTGTGTGTTGTGTGTGTGTGGGTGAGTGTGTGTGTGGGGGTGGGTGGGTGTGGGTGTGTTTGTGTGTGGGTGTGTGGGTGCGTGTGTGTGTGTGTGTTTGTGTTTGTGTGTGTTTGTGTGTGAGTGTGTGTTTGTGTGTGTGTGTGTGTGTGAGTGTGTGTGTGGGGGGGGGGGGGGGGGTGGTATGTCGGGGGTATGTGTGTTTGCTGCCAAGGACCGCCCGTCGATCAAGGGCATGTAAAACCCAACAATCTCATGTATGAGTATTTTACAGTTCAGGGGGTAGCCAACTAGGCTAAAGGGACTGGCACAGGCTCAGATAGTCAAGATGGCTCTATCCAGAGGGGCTGTATAATGTATGTCTGAGGTTGCAGCTCAGGGGCGGGCCAAAAAGGCTAAAGGGACTTTTCCTAATGATATGCCGGTCCCTAGTTTTAAGTAGCCAAACTCACCTCACCGACAATGCGAGCTAGGTCTTGTGGCCGGCTTGTCTTAGCACGTGTGAGATGGGGAGTTGACCAGGGAACGGCAATATGTTATCATATGCTATCATATTATGTCGGCAGTCTGACAACGCTAAAGTTACTTTGGTCAACATCATCTGATAAGCCGGTCCTTAGTTTTAACTAGTCAAAACACACCTCACCGACAATGCGAGCTAGGTCTTGTGGCCGGCTTGTCTTAGCACGTGTGAGATGGGGAGTTGACTAGGGAAGGGTAATATGTTATCATATGCTATCATATAATGTCGGCAGTCTGACAACGCTAAAGTAACTTTGATCAACATCATATGATACGCCGGTCCTTAGTTTTAACTAGTCAAAACACACCTCACCGACAATGCGAGCTAGGTCTTGTGGCCGGCTTGTCTTAGCACGTGTGAGATGGGGAGTTGACTAGGGAAGGGTAATATGTTATCATATGCTATCATATGATGTCGGCAGTCTGACTAGGCTTAAGTTACTCTGATCAACATCATATGATATGTAGGGACCGGCATATCATATGATGTTGACTAAAGGCGAGTATGGTATCATGTGATATCGTACAAATTGCACCATATGACATTATATGACGACACAGTATCATATGATATCGTACAAATTGCATCATATGACATTATATGACGACACGGTATCATATGATATCATATTGCCGTCCCCTAATGATATGCCGGTCCCTAGTTTTAAGAAGCCGAAACTCACCTCACTAACTATGCGAGCTAGGTCTTGTGGCCGGCTTGTCTTAGCGCGTGTGAGATCTAGTGTCTGGGTGGCTGTTAGGTAGTGTGCCAGCATCTCTGCATTCAGGTCACCTGCAGGAAGACACAGAGTGTGTGTACGTGTGTGTGTGTCTGTGTGTGTTCGTCTGCGTGTGTGTGTGTGGGGGGGGGGGGGGGGGGGGGGGGGGGGGGGGGGGGGGCTTTGTGAGGTAGTGTGCCAGCATGTCCGCAGTCAGGTCACTTGAAGGAAGGACACAGAGTGTGTATGTGTGTGTGTATGTGTATGTGTATGTGTATGTGTATGTGTATGTGTATGTGTATGTGTATGTGTATGTGTATGTGTATGTGTGTATGTGTATGTGTATGTGTATGTGTATGTGTATGTGTATGTGTACGTGTATATGTATGTGTGTATGTGTATGTGTATGTGTATGTGTATGTGTATGTGTATGTGTATGTGTATGTGTGTATGTGTATGTGTATGTGTATGTGTATGTGTATGTGTATGTGTATGTGTATGTGTATGTGTATGTGTATGTGTATGTGTATGTGAATGTGTATGTGTGTGTGTATGTATATGTGCATGTATATGTGTATGTGTATGTGTATGTGTGTGTGTATGCGTGTGTGGGCATGTTGTGGGTGTGCATCTGTATATGTATGTGTGTGTGTTGTGTATATGTATGTGTGTGTGTGTGTGTGTGTGTGTGTGTCGAGGGGGGGGGGGGGGGGGGGGGGGGAACTGATCAATTGAGATAACCAACGGAGATGTTAATGAGGTCCTTGTAATACAGGAAGAACAAGATACTCAATGGGTGGGTGGGTGGGTGGGTATTGGGGGGGGGGAGGGTGTGGGTGGGGGGGGGGGGGTGATTGGGGGGCGGTGTTGGGGGGGTGTTGGGGGGGTGTTGGGTGTTGCGTGTGTTGGGTGTTGGGGTTGGGGTTGGGTGTTGGGTGTTGGGTGTGGGGTGTTGGGGGGGGGGGTGGGGGGGGGGGGGGGGGGGGGGAGAGGGTGTGGGTGTGGGTGGGTGTGGGTGGGGGTTGCCGGGGTTGGGGGGGTTGGGGGGGTTGGGGGGGGTGGGGGGGGTTGGGGGGGGTTGGGGGGGGTTGGGGGGGGTTGGGGGGGGTTGGGGGGGGTTGGGGGGGGTTGGGTTTTTTTGGGGGGGGGGGGGGGGGGGGGGGGGGGGGGGGGGTTAATTCACCTGAGATACCAACAGTGATGTTCATGAGGTCCTTGTAGTAAAGGAAGCACCAGATGTCATGTGTGGGTGGGTGGGTGGGTGTTGAGGGGGGGGGGGGGGGGGGAGGGTAATTCACCTGATATACCAACGGTGATGTTCATGAGGTCCTTGTAGTAAAGGAAGCACCAGATCTCGTACAAACACCATCCTCGATTCAGCAGCTCCAGTTTTGTGTCCATCACAATCAGAGCCCCTAAGGAGCAGACGGTGACGAGCTCCCTAACATGGGACAGGTCGGGAGGGGCAGTCGCACTTTGGTGCTGGTCCATGGCAACGATGTCCAGCCACACATAGATTTCTCTCAGCGGTGACCCATGTGCTGCAGATAGTGAAGGGAGGGTGGGTGGAAGGGTGGGTGGGTGGGTGGGTGGGGTTGGGGGTTGGGGTGGGGGTTGGGGTGGGGTGGAAGAGAATGTAGATGTCTCTCAGCGGTGACCCATGTGCTGCACATAGTAAAGGGTGGGTGGATGGGTGGGGGGGGGGGGGGGGGGGCGGAGGGGTTGGAGGGGTAGGGGGGGGGGGGGGGGGGGGGGGCCAGAATGTAGATATGTCTCAGCGGTGACCCATGTGCTGCACATAGTGAAGCGTTGGGTGTGTGGGTGTGTGGGTGTGTATAGGGGGGGGGGGGGGGGATATAGATCTCCTTCAGCGGTTGACCCATGTGCTACCACATAGTGAAGGGTGGGTGGGTGGGTGGGGTTGGGGGTTGGGGGTTGGGGGTTGGGGGTGGGGGGGGTGGGGGGGTGGGGGGGTTGGGGGGGGGGGGGCATGTGTGTGTGTGTGTGTGGGGGGGGGGTGGGGGGGGGGGGGGGGGGGGGAAGGGGGGGAGGCGTTAGTGATGATGATGTCCATACCTCCATCCACCCCTCCCTTCATCCCTATATTCCTCCAGTCAGTCCTCCCCCCCTCCCATGTCCTCCCTCAATCCCTCAATCCATCCATCTTACCACCAACCAATTCATCATTCCACCCACCCACCCAACCATCCTATGTACCACCAACCAATCCATCATTCCACCCACCCACCCACCCATCCTATGTACCATCAACCAATCCATCATTCCACCCACCCACCCATCCTATGTACCATCAACCAATCCATCATTCCACCCACCCACCCATCCTATGTACCATCAACCAATCCATCATTCCACCCACCCACCCATCCTATGTACCATCAACCAATCCATCATTCCACCCACCCATCCTATGTACCATCAACCAATCCATCATTCCACCCACCCACCCATCCTATGTACCTTCAACCAATCCATCAATCCACCCACACATCCTACAATCCATCTATCTACCCATCCATCCATTAATTCACTAGATCACCATCTTCTTTCTAATATCTCATTTTGACCATCCCACCCCACATTCCATCTCATACAAATCATGCCACACCTCTCCAATGGGAGCCCACATTTACAATGCCCAGTCACATATGCAATGGCTGATTTCATATGCAATGCACAATCAAACATCCAATGAGTGCCTACATATATGTAATGCACTGCCACATATCCAATGAGTAATATATGTACTGCCCAATCACACATCCAATGGGTGCCTACATATATGTGCAATGCAAAATCACACATCCAATGGTTTCTTACATAGGCCATGCCCAGTCACATATGCAATTGGTGCCTACATATGAAATGCCCAGCCACATATGCAATGCCCAGTCACATAACCAATGGGTGCCTACATAGGCAATGCACAATTACATATGCAATGCCCATTCACATATCCAATGGGTGCATACATATATTCGCAATGCACAATGACATATATTTAATGGGTGCCTACATATATATGTAATTCACAATGACATATCCAATGGGTGCCTACATAGGCAATGCACAATCAGATATGCAATGCCCATTCACATATCCAATGGGTGCATACATATATTCGCAATGCACAATCACACATCCAATGGGTGCATACATATGCAATTGCCAGTCACACATGCAATGCCCAATCACATATCCAATGGGTGCCTACATATGCATGCCCCGCCTTTCCAAAGGGAACATTCCCACATTTGTAGGAAGCGGCAGGTAACAAAAGTAGGACTAATAGTCCTAATAGCTGGGTTAGTCCTAATAGCTGGGAGCTAACTTAGCCCAATCCAGCCATTGAAAATCTTACCATGAGAAAGGGTAGGTCACGACAGGCTCTGGATTACCTTGCTATATGAACGGAATCACGCTTCGCGAATGCAAAATTCAGATTCCTTGTGAAAAGCTATGCAAAATATATACCAAATAGCAACTTCGAGGACAAGTTACCGACATTAAGAGGTCAAAACCAGCTATGCGAGCACGGCAGGTAGCGCTAGGTAGCGCGAGTAGCGCTAGGTAGCACTACCCAGCTACCCCCCCCCCCCCCCCCCCCCCCCCCCCCCCCCCCCCTACCGCTCCCTACACATTTGCTTACTCAATTTTCCCTGGCTCTGCTTAGTGGTAGTGGTCCCACTTCCCGGGTTGAAAATAAAAATAAAATACGATAAAAATAAAAATAAAAATTATTAACATTCAAATATTTCCCCGCGTACCTCGAGCTTGGTTTACTATCTGCTTGATCCGATAAAATACAACATAAAAAAATAAAAATGATTACCTACATACCTTGAGCTTGGGGTTGACTACCAGTCTGAGCCGATAAATAAAATTGAGTACAAATAAAATGAATAAACATGCTGACCCACATACCTTGAGCTTGGTTGACTACCTGTCTGAGCCGGGAAAATTGAAATAAAATACAAATAAAATAAATGCTAACCCACATACCTCGAGCTTGGTTGATTATCTGTCTGAGCAGATCGTGGAAGGAGCCCTGCCAAGCATGAATAATATAGTAGTCCGGACTGCCCGTAAACTCAGCAGGGATGAAGTCATACAGCCTGCAGGGAGGCAAGGTGGTGATTGGGTGTTGGATTTACAGCTTGCAAGGAGGCAAGAAGGTGACTGGAAGTTGGATGCACAGCTTGCAAGGAGGCAAGAAGGTGACTGGAAGTTGGATGTACAGCTTGCAAGGAGGCAAGAAGGTGACTGGAAGTTGGATGTACAGCTTGCAAGGAGGCAAGAAGGTGACTGGAAGTTGAATGTACAGCTTGCAAGGAGGCAAGGAGGTGATTGGAAGTTGGATGCAGTGGTGGTGGTGGGGGGTAGGGGGGGGGGGGGGGGGGGGGGGGGGGGCAGAGAATGTTTGTAGACAGGCAAAAACCTAACAGGATAGGTGGGCTGCAAGGTAATCTCCACACTCAAGCTGGAGTCAGGGAGCAGTGGTCTTTTAATAAACGTTCCCTAATCTCCACATCCCAGTACCCGCCCGGGCGTTGTCCTGAGTTCGAATACTATTCTTCTCTCTGGCTTCTGTGGGTATCGCATGGGGGAACGACGTGTTTCCCTCTGGAGACGGGACCATGCAAAATCTTCCTGACGCTTGAGTTTTTCCACGGCGCCTCTACCAACACGATAACGTGCATGGCGGTGATGCGATTATCATTCCGGGCACGTGATAATTATTTTCCAACATGTAACCCTGCCCGTAGACCGGTACTCCGACCACAGCTCGCTTCGTAATTTTTCACTGCGCAGTGATGGACTCGAGCAGCTTGGATCGAGGAGGCATGTCATAACAATATTTTCATTCCTATCTGCAGTATCTGCAGTATCTACGGTAGCTCCTAATGCATTATTCCTTAGCCCATGGGTGCTCTGTCTGATCTGGCTGCAGCCAAGCTCCGCGCCCATCTTAGCTGCAGCCCGCTCAATTCTCGCATTTACGGCGCTACTTGCTGGAGATCGAGCCCAACCCCATTTTCGGAGCTCGCATCCTACTACTTCGCACCTCGAGCGCTTCTTCACCGTCAGAGGCAGGATTGCCTTGGTCACGAAGACTGCGGTATCCGCGCCTGCTAAAACATCCTCTAAAGAATTCAGCAGTAGGCGCAGGTACTCGACGGAGATCCCCGATTGCACTACGGGCGATTGCTTGACTGGCCTGCCAGCATCCTGCCAGAGGTGCGAGCCCTGAATGCGTTGAAGCCAAGTTGCCAGGCTTCCTGACATTTTGTGAGCGGTGATAAGGGGCTACACCCAGACTAAGGAAGGAAACAACAATAAGCCAGGTGAGAAGTACGTAAAGCTTGAAGCTTGACCACAGGGCAGAGACTACTTACTAATCACGTAACCCCAAAAGATCCAATAACGTAACCGGGGGCGGGGGGCGGGGGGTAGCTCCGGGGCTAAGTTTGGTTCTTTCCAGAGAGGTTCTTTCTTTTCCGATGTCTCCGTGAAAAGCGAAAACAAACGCGAAGCAATTTCCGGAGTTTGCATTGTGGTTTCAACTCCTGCCATGCCTTGCGGCAAAGGCTGTGCGAAAGTGCCGAGGGTAGACAAGGGTACGTCAGTGACTTCCGCGAGCTCCACAGTGCACAGAGCGAGCCAGGGAATCGACCGATCGCTATCAAATTGTTTCATCCATCACATTGCCATAAGTGCAATCGTCAGAAACTGCGCGATTCTGCCCCTCGTTGTGACTGCTGCGGGTCGGTATGCCATCCTGTGAAGGCTGGAAATTGCCTGATTTGGTGCAGGTCAAATCTCCCATTTTGGGTGACCTTCTCAACTTCTTAACCCAATCCACCTACATTACATTACATTACATTACATTACATTACATTACATTACATTACATTACATTACATACCTACGTAGAAAAAAAGTAATGATAACTCCTGGTTAGGCGCTGGGCGTGGTATTAAGGGAGCCCTATCTTGCGGCGGTAGAGCTCGGGCTGCTACTTCACCTGGACAGTGCTACCATGGCATACCGAGGTAGAACATGCTGGGAGGTTGCAAACTTGTGACCTGCAGCAGGGATTGTGTTTCAAACTTGTGAAAGACTCCTGATTCCTTATATGTGTGCACATGTGGGGCTGTTTGGGGGCAAAATGCCGTATGCGATATCTACCTTTCCTAGTATATGACCCCAATACGGGTATTCCGAATGTCTTATCAGCGGTGGGCATTATGATTGTTTAGTGTCTCGATTTTTATCCCTCCTTTTATGTCGATTTGTTTTTTATTACATGGCACATACAAACAAATAATGGGTCAAACAATTAAAAAAATAAAAATTCATCAAATGTAATATATTTAAGCTATCAGGATATGATCAGCATAAAACTTGTTGTTCAAGCCAATTGAGATGAAACAGAAAGTCCATAATCAGCTAGTAACTTCTAGATAGTCATCATATATAGGTATACAGTCAAACCTAAAGTAAGCTACTAAGCTAGTGCTAATAGCACATATACTCATATTGTTAACGCTATTTAAATTGGGATTCAAAGCCCAATCGCTACCCCAGGGAGTATATGCTCAGAGAACTATTGGAAGGCTCCCCTATAAATTAATGACTACAACGAAAGATATATAAACATTTCAGGAACTTCGCGGGAACCTACCAATCTGGTCAAAGAAGTGCAGCTTTCCCTCCATGCATGATATCTTGACCTGAACCATGGATGTAAAAGGTGAACGGACAGCGAAGTGGACCCCATCGGACCCAGAGGCGGCATGCCCGTGTCCGCCCGTAGGCGACAGGCCCGGCCTACCTGTCCATCGCCTGCCACCTCGGCGTGGCGACCGCTTCTTCTTCCCGGTCGCGAGGAGTGATAAAAAACGCAGCTTCCGAGCCCTATAATGTGTTGACAGCAACTTGAGAACCTCTCCCTGGCAGCCAAAATGACGCACCCATGCGATGTAAGGCCTTTAATATTCCAACTCTTCGCCACTCAACCATCCTCGCATACACCAAAATGGCTGATATGGCGCGTGCGCTTAGAAGGCAGAGGCGGGCAGCAAAGAAGGCTGGCTATGCCAGGCTCTTCACTCTTGTTGAGGGTAGCGCCCGCTGTGCCATTGCTAGCCCAGGCAAGGAAATATTGAAGCGTTGTATACGTGCATACCCAAGCATTGGGAAGCGGCGCGACGGGACCCTGTTGAAAGGCTTTCGGGCCTGGGTACGCAACCAGCATGTCCAGCACCATCAATTCGGGCTGGTATTAGAGACGAAAGGTAGTGCGTTCTGCCCAGCTGATTCCTTGTCTCTCTTGCGTCTTCGCTTGATATGCATCAGTTTTTTGTTTTCTTATTGTAGGCACGGACTTGGGCTTCGACATGGCGCAATGCTGCCTTCCTTTCCTCTTGGCGGCCTCTGCAGTTGCTCCAGGCGAGCCCACCGAACGGGCATTTTTCGCCTGGTTGCGCAAGAAGAAGGCACGCAGCGCCTTCTTCAAATCCGCGGATGAATTGGTAAACTTTTGAAACAGGTGTGTTAGGTGTAATAGAGTGGAATGGAGGGGAGGGGTGTTAGGTTTGGTGGAGTGGAGGTGTGTTAGGTGAAGTGGAGTGGAATGGAGGTGTGTTAGGTGGAGTGGAGTGGAGTGTAAGGGGGGGGGGGGGGGGGGGGGGGGGGAGGTTAGGTGAAGTGCAGTTTAGTGGGGGAGGGGAGGGGAGGGGAGGGGAGGTGTGTTAGGTGGAGGGTGGTGTGGGGGGGTGGGGGGGGGTAGGGGTAGTGTAGTAAAGTTAAGTGGAGTGGAGTGGGGGGGAGTTGAGTGGAGGTGTGTTAGGTGGAGTGGAGTGGAGTGGAGTGGAGGTGTTAGGTGGAGTGGAGGGGAGGGTTGTTGGGTGTAGTGTAGTTGAGTGGAGTGGAGGTGTGTTAGCTTCAGTGGAGTGGAGTGGAGTGGAGGTGTGTGAGCTTGTGTGGAGTGGAGTGGAGTGGAGGTGTTAGGTGGAGTGGAGGGGAGGGTTGTTGGGTGTAGTGTAGTTGAGTGGAGTGGAGGTGTGTTAGCTTCAGTGGAGTGGAGTGGAGTGGAGGTGTGTGAGCTTGTGTGGAGTGGAGTGGAGTGGAGGTATGTTAGGTGAAGGTGAGGGGAGAGAAGGTGTGTTAGGTTTAGTGGAGTGGAGGGTTTTTGGGGGGGGGAGGGTTGTTAGGTTTAGTGTAGTGTAGTAAATTTGTGTGTAGTGGAGTGGGGGTGGAGTTTAGGGGAGTGGAGCGGAGGTGTGTTAGGTGGAGGGGAGGGGAGGGGAGGGGAGGGGAGATGTTAGGTGGAGGGGAGGGGAGGGTTGTTGGGTGTAGTGTAGTTGTGTGTAGTGGAGGGGAGGGGAGGGGAGGGGAGGGGGGGTGTGTTAGGCTGAGGTGAGGGGGGGGGAGGGGTTTTAGGTTTAGTGGAGTGGAGTGGAGTTGTATTAGCTAGAGTGGAGTGGAGGTGTGTTAGGCTGAGGGGAGGGGAGGGGAGGGGAGGGGTCTTAGATTTAGTTGAGTGGAGTGGAGGTGTGCTAGGTGGAGGGGAGGGGAGGGTGTGTGTGTTAGGTGGAGGGGAGGGGGGGGGGAGGGGGGTAGTGTAGTGTACTAAAGTTGATTGGAGTGGAGTGGGGGGGACTTTAGGGGAGGGGAGAGGAGGGGAGTGGTGTGGAGGTGTGTTAGGTGGATTGTAGTGGACTGGGGGTGTGTTATGTGGGGGGATGTGAGGGGAGGGGATGGGAAGGGTGTTAGGTGGAATGGAGTGGGGTGGAGGTGTGTTAGGTGGAGGGGAGGGGAGGGGAGGGTTGTTGGGTATAGTGGAGTGGAGTTGAGTGCAGTGGAGTTGAGTGGAGAAGAGTGGAGTGGATTGGAGGTGTGTCAGATGGAGGGGAGTGTAGGGGTGTTATTTGTACGCTAGGTGGGAAGGGGAGGGGAGGGAAGGGGGGGGGGGGGGGGGGGGGGTCATAGGCATTACTGTGGGTTCGTTGGCAGTAGTGGGGGTCCATGGTTAGTATCAGCCATGCATGTGCACTGACCATGACGTTTCTCTTGCACGATCCACATGCACCAACTATGATGTTTCCCATGCAGATGTCCCAGGAAAGGAGGAGAAGGTGGACAAATTGAACGAGCCACAAGAATAGCATGATGCCCCCCTAGTATTTTTGTTAGCTTGTTGGTTTGAGTAGAAATTGCGATTGCCAATACTGTGTGACATATCAAATTGAATAGAAGCGTGATATCTCCATTGTACAGCTCCTCTTTTATGTAACATCCATTACAATAAGTGTACCAAGTCTGTGATCCTCTTGGTCACCAGAGGCAGGTGGATTTGTTGCTTGTAATATTTTCCGCACAGTCCACTACCACCTCCAATTTTCTACCACCTCCCATCATGAATGTTTAATAATAAAGGACACACCTCACGAAGTGTCGAACGTTACATAGAGCAGCGTCAGATAGGCAAACAGGCCAATAAATAAAGGGCACGCCTTACCAAATGATGGAAGTTGCATAAGAGCTGCGTCTGATGGGTAAACAGACCAATTTAAATAAAGGACTCACACACAGTGACGAACGTTCCATATGAGCTGCGTCGTATGGGTAAACAGGCCAAGACAAATATAGGACACGCCTAAAAAAGCGATGGAAGTTGCATAAGAGCCGCGTTGGATGGGTCAACAGGCCAATTAAAATGAAGGTCACACCCCACCAAGTGACGAACGGTACATATGAGCTGCCTCATGTGGGCAAACAGGCCGAGACAAATAAAGGACACGCCTACCAAAGTGATGGAAGTTGTATAAGAGCTGAGTTGGATGGGTTAACAGGCCAATTAAAATGAAGGACAAACCTCACAAAGTGACGAACGTTACATTGGAGAAGAGTCGTATGGGCAAACAGGCAAAGACAAATAAAGGACACGCCAAACTAAGTGATGGAAGATGCATAAGAGCCACGTCGGATGGGTAAACAGGAAAATTAAAGTGGACACACCTCACAAAGTGACGAACGTTACATTTGAGAAGCGTCAGATGGGCAAACAGGACACGACTATTGGAGTTCTGTGGATGCGATAGAAGCCAAGGAGCGCGACTTTGATTATCTAGAACTGTGTTACAATAGATGCTTAGAACAAGAGGGTGGTAGGAGCCCCCTATGGGAGATGAAGGTTGCCGGTATTGAGAGACACGTGAAGACAGGTAGAACCATAAAACAGCTAACGCTGACACTCTACCTGTTTTAACTGTCAAAGAAATTATCATATCAGAAAATCTCACACCAAAGGACACAATGAACTCAAACTAAAAAAATTCGACTAGAAGAATAATAGCCAAACTCAAGCCCCACAGTAGATAAGTCGGAGAACAATGACAGGAAATATTTTAATTCACCCAATGCCTAGACAAAACAACTAGCACTGAATTTAAATTCATTCCAAGCGAAGTGAAAGTAATTTCCACCCTGGGAAAAGCTTCTAGGACAAAACCTGCACAACTCAAACACACAATACAACTGTCAATACAATGCAGATGTATACAATAAAAAGCACTCAGAAGTCTGCCGGCATCAACATGTAATACACAAGATGGCAACCTGTCTAAGAGCTACCGGCGAGGTAGTCTTTACTAGGAACCCCAGGCCTGATGGATGGAATGGGGTGGGATCAGGGTGAGCCATGTACCGGATCCCACCAAGTACGTAGGCATGTACGTGTGGTACTGTCCAGGGGTACTGAATAACTGAACTACAGTAGGCCTAAGAGATATGCAGCAGCCTTCAGATCTTTATTTAGCTACACACCCTGTCGTTAACCACAGTGAGTGCGCCAAGTCCTACTACAGAGAGTGCAGCAAGGGGCAGTAGACCTGCACGAAAACACAACTATGCAGAAAATCACTGCAGAAAATCAGACGTGACTGAAAAAATCACTACATGCCGCTATGGGCAGTCTTGCCTCCTTTACTTTGGTCTAGCTCCCCCCCCCCCCCCCCCCCCCCCCCCCCCCCCCCCCCCCCCCCTCAAGGGGCAAGGGACCAGCCAAGTAGAATACAAAAAATCAATACCAGGGTTGTTCAGGACGCTGCGTCCCCCGTCGCAGAGCCAACGTGGGTCTGTTGCGTCGCAGGACGCAACGTGGGGAGGGTCCGTTGACCAGAAGGAAGGGTCTGTGGCTATACAATTGGTTGCGTCTCAGGCAGCAGAGCTGGGGGTCCTCCTGATCAATACATGCGCTTTGCTATGAGGGAGCACTAGCTCTGATCTAGGTCTAAGCGGCGTATCTTGGTCCCTTGGTATGGTACCCCCCCTAAGGAGGATGACCTTGGGGGGGTCCCTTGGAATGGTACCCCCCCAAGGGAGGAAGTCCTTGCAGAAGCCTTGGTTAGCTCGGAGGCGGCTCTGCTAGTCCTGTTGTCGGCAGCACGCTTGTGCTTGTCGGTGACATCCTCTAGGCCCCTCGCCTTCAGCTTAGCCTTCACTGTCTTGAGGTAGGTGTTAAGGAAAAGAGCCGTTGCCTCAAACCTCTGGACCTTGTCGAAGTCATCTGCTTGTAGCTGTTTCCATTGGGCAGTTGTCTCCGTAACCTGAGTGGGGGAAATGATCATTCTGCGTTGATGTAATATTGTAGGATGGAGTTATTGCTGGCACGTGTTTGCCAGAGCTGGCAGTGACTAGGGTGGTACCACAGGGTGCAAACGCTTTGGTTGAAACATATGTTATTTGTTGTTTCATGACCACGCCCCCTAAAATTGCATTTACGTTATCAAGGCCAAGCTTCTTATTTGGATACTAACCACATGACCAGTAAATTTCAGTGGTGCAGTAAAGTATTTTGTCGCTTCCCTTACCTTCAGCTTCGACCGTGCCGCCCCCCCTTCCTTCTTGTACACCTTCGAGAAAATCTGGAAAGAGCTCGTCAGTTGCAATGTCTTGGCATGAGCCTTCAATTCATCGTCAGACATCTTGCTCAATCTCAGCTCTTGTAGACTCGCCAAAAACTCCAAGTTGGGGGTTTCTGGAGAATGAGGGTGGGGTTGCTCCCCAGGCTGTACAGCGAACTGCCTAACGACTGTACTAAGACCAGTCCCGAAGGGGCTTGGCTGTAACGGAGAAGCTGTCAGAGGCTTGCTCAAAAGGTTACGCACAGGGGAGCTGTTCAACAACAACGTGGCTGCCACTTTCGCCAGACTTCATGCCATTGATATCTGCTTTGGACGGTAGGCAGCCACCCCAAACAGAGTCCTTCACTTGGGGATCTGTGTGCACGGGTAGTGGAGTGGGATGTGTAGTTTGTTGGTTGGGTAGGCTGTACGATTGTGGAATAACAAACAGGCTTTAGACGGCTGGTGGGTCAAACATGTTGGGGTGGGTGAGGGTGGGGAAGCTTTTGATGGCCAGAAGGTCAAACAAATTTGTGTGTGTGTGTATGTTCGTAAAAAGCAGGCTTCTGAAGGCTGTAGTGTCAAACAAACAGGAATGGGGCCACGCTTCTAAACCTAAAATCAAACTGACACAAACCTTCATCAACGCCTTGAATTGGGTCCAGTTACTTGCGCCTTCCCAAGCCCAAAGGGCCTCCAGCGAGCCTTGCTGCTCGATGTACTTCTTGACATGGACGATGAACCCACTCACGAAATCACACCTTCGCTTCCTCAGATTGTCCCTTTCTGCTTTTGTCAGATGGTTTGTAGCATCTTGTTCAGAGTACCTAACCAAAAGCATGTTAGAAGACTGTGAGTGAAGGGTACACCATATATTTTTTCACAATATGCAAGAGGAGCCCAGGCCTCAAAAGTTTCAGTGATGCCGGGTATGCCGATAGTTTTTTTTCAGAGAACAGGGCATGTATCATGGCGATATTAAAGGTACATTACACGTCATTCTGAGCACCTCATTTAGGGGGGGGGGGGAGGGGGGGGACAGCCCTCATTTTTGTGTGTGCAACTTTTTTACTCAGACCTCCAAATGACATTCTGAGACCACCCATAAGTAGGCCGTGGTAAGGGTGGTCAATTGGCACCACTTTGGACCTCTAAGCACTCTATTTATGCCATGCTTGTTCTAATGATCCTGCCGTTTTTTGTCTCCCCCCCCCCCCCCCCCACTCCACCCACCCACATACACACACCACACCACCATCACCAACACACACAAGCCCACTCCCACCCCGTCCCACCCCACCCCTTGCCCATATGAAAACAACACTCCCACCAACGTTTTTTGCATTACCATCTAACGTACGGTTTCTTCTCTTCCCAAGCCAACTCCAAGTCGGCCAATGGCGCCAGGGTGATGGGCTTCCCAACGGTATACAGGTCCCAGGCCTGTAGAAGAGTGATGCAAACATACAAATAAATGAATAAAGGAAGGTACAAATGGATGATGGGGAAGAAACAACAAGGATACAAGGCTGGAGGAGGAGGGGGAGGAGAGAGGAGGAGGAGGAGGAGTTGGAATTGGAGTTGGAGGAGGAGGAGGAGGAAGAGGAGAAGAAGGAGGAGAGGTACAAGAAGGGCGTACCTGGTGCAAAGTTGTCAAGTCGGAGAAGTAAGAAGCCGTTGGTTTGTACTGTAGGAGCTCCTGTTGTGTCCACTTTGCAGATCCATTTGGCTGAGGTACTGTAGCAGACATGGAAGACACGCCTGCCCTTGGCAGAACAGGTGTTGCTTCCACACTCAATAGGCCACCCACCAATGCAACAAAAGGTTGTGGTTGCGCTGTTGATGAGCTGGGTACATCCGTAGAAACTAGTGCCTGCCCTAACGGTGAAGCGTAATTCATCACGACAGCTTCAAGTCCCGACGCTGAGCCACCTAATAAATGGAGGGAGGGTTGTTAGTATAGTTGGATTCCCCCCCCCCCCCCCCCCCCCCCCCCCCCCCCCCCCCCCCCCCCCCCCCCCCCCCCCCCCCCCCCCCCCCACCCCCCCCCCCCCCCCCCCCCCCCCCCCCCCCCCCCCACCCCCCCCCCCCCCCCCCCCCCCCCCCCCACCCCCCGCCCCCCCCCCCCCCCCCCCCCCCCCCCCCCCCCCCCCCCCCCCCCCCCCCCCCCCCCCCCCCCCCGCCCACCCCCCCCCCCCTCCCCCCCCCCCCCCCCCCCCCCCCCCCCCCCCCCCCCACCACCCCCCCCCCCACCCCCCCCCCCCCCCCCACCCCCCCCCCCCCCACCACACACCCCCCCCACACCCCACCCCCCCCCCCCCCCCCCCCCACACCACACACACACATACTGCGAGGGGCCCCCACCACGCCACTACCCCCCATGGACCCACACCATGCCAATAACATAAGGACCCACACCACTGCCTACTACCCCCCATGGACCCACACCACTGCCCTCTACCCCCCATGGACCCACACCACTGCCCTCCACCCCCATGGACCACACAACTGCCCTATACCCCCCCCATGGACCCACACCATGGGGGCCCCTCTCACCCCCATGGACCCACACCACTGCCTATACCCCCATGGGACCACCAATGCCCTGTACCTCAATGGACCCACACCACTGCTGTACCCCCCATGGACCACACCACGCCCTGTAACCCCCATCGACCCACACCACTGCCCTCTACCCCCCATGGACCCACACCACTGCCCTCTACCCCCCATGGACCCACCACAATGCACTGTACCCCCCATGGACCCACACATGCCCTTACCCCCATGGACCCAACCATGATCTCTACCCCCATGGACCCACACCAATGCAATAACCCCCATGGGACACACACTGCCCCTTACCCCCCATGGACCCAGACTACACACACACAACCCCAATAAAAGCACCCACCTCCTTGCAGAAATTTTGCTAGCATAGCGAAGATCCCCTTCTGGTGCTCTTGGAGGAGCTGCTCGAGCTTCCCAAGGGGTTTGGTCATAGAGCACCGTCTTTCCTTGAAAGCTTCCACAGCCTTCTGGAACTCGGGACATTTTCTCATGTGCACCAGACGTGGGTCTGGAGATGAAGGCTCTGGCGTTGAAGGCATCTGAAGCTCTGCTTCCAGATAGATGGCATCCTTGTATCAGAACCTCAGCCAAACGTACCAGCATGGCATGGCAGTTGCGTGGGGATTGCTTGGATGTGATGCATGCATCTACTTGATCGCTGAAGTCTTTGAACCAGGGGTACACGTGATGGCGAAGCGCATCCTCCATGGCTTGATCTTCAAAACCAATTTCGTAACGCTGATCCCAGTAGGCCTCCTTAGGTGGGACATCAACACCAACTGTATACCCAGCCAATGCTAGAAGAGCCTCCTTAGGGGCAAAGGTTGCATAGACTTCAGTGACAACCTCGCCCCCCCAATTACCAATCCGCCGAATAGCATCAAGGGGGGCCCTGGAAAAGCAAAATTGGAAAGCAAGGGGTGATGTTAGACTACTTGTCACTCGCTTGTGTCTGTATAGTATGTTTGCTCATGTGCCGGTTTCGACTGTGTACGTGTGTGCTTGCAGTTTGTCTGTACATAGTACTCATGGTGGCTAACGTACGTGTACCAGTCACGTATGTATGCGTGTGTGGTAGCATGCAGTTTTGTCTTTACACTACACGCATTGTGGCTCCGGTACCTACCCCATCAAATCAGCAGCCTTGGCTCCACCAGCTCGAAAAGCATGACAAACTTTGCTGGTGCAGATGTCAGCATTGATGAGCAAGGGCTTGATCCGTTCCCTACAGGTTTGGTATGAAACAGCCTTGCCCAGTTCCTTGCCTGCCTTGTTCGCACCAAACAAACTGAAGCCCACCCATGCACCCCACTCCTTGTGGGGAGAGGGAATCACCCTCTTGCCACAAGTCATCTGCATGAAAATCATTCTGGCTACAGAGTGGACAGCGCACTTGTAGATGCACTTGCCCCTTGCGATCGACAAATACTTAGCACGATTGTCTTTGCCTGTCTTGTTACCCCTCAGGATGAAATGGAAGACCCAGAAGGTGGAAGGACCCACGTCTGTCCTCCTGTCTGGGGGCATCATGTGTGCAAATCGCACAAGAAGAACGTCATCATTCCGGGCCAACGATTGGTGGCAAAAAGCCATCATAGCACTACATGAGACATAGGATGGGTTATTTGTTAGATGGTGTTGAGAGGTGCAGCATGGTGTTGAGAGGTGCAGCATGGTGTTGAGGGGTGCAGCATGGTGTTGAGAGGTGCAGCATGGTGTTGAGGGGTGCAGCATGGTGTTGAGAGGTGCAGCATGGTGTTGAGAGGTGCAGCATGGTGTTGAGGGGTGCAGCATGGTGTTGAGAGGTACAGCATGGTGTTGAGAGGTGCAGCATGGTGTTGAGGGGTGCAGCATGGTGTTGAGGGGTGCGCATGGTGTTGAGGGGTGCAGCATGGTGTGAGAGGTTGCAGCATGCAGCATGGTGTTGAGGGGGGTTTGGCAGCATTGTGTTGCGAGGGCAGCATGGTGTTGAGGGGTGCAGCATGGTGTTGAGAGGTGCAGCATGGTGTTGAGAGGGTGCCAGCAGGGTATTAGAGGTGCAGCATGGTGTGAGGGGTGGCGCATGGTGGTGAGAGGGCAGCTGGTGTGAGGGGTGCAGCATGGTGTGAGAGGGGCAGCATGGGTGTTGAGAGGTGCAGCATGGTGTCGAGGGGTTGAAGCATGGTGTGGGGAGGTACAGCATGGTGTTGAGAGGATTGCGCATGGTGTTGAGAGGTACAGCATGGGTGAGGGTGGCAGCATGGTGTTAAGGGGGAGCATGGTTGAGAGGGCAGAATGTGTGAGGGGTGCAGGCATGTGTTGAGAGGTGCAGCATGGGTTGAGGGAGTGCAGATGGTGTAGAGAGGTGCGCATGGTGTGAGGGGTATGCAGATGTGTTGCGTGGTGGTTAATGCATGGTTGTGAGGGGGCAGCATGGTGTTGAGAGGTTCCAGCATGGTGTTGCAGGGGGCAGCATGTGTTGAGGGGTTGCAGCATGGTGTTGGGGTGTGCAGGCATTGTTGTTGAGGGGTGCAGCATCGGTTGTTGTTGGGGGTGCAGCATGGTGTTGAGGGGCAGCATGCGGTGTTGAGAGGTTGCAGCATGGGGTTGCGAGGTGCAGCATGGTGTTGAGAGGTACCGCATGGTGTTGAGGGGGGCCAGCATGGTGTTTAGCGGTGACAGCATTGTTGTTGAGGGGGTGCACGCACTGGTGTGAGGGGGTTCAGCATATGTGTGAGAGAGCGTTCCAGCATGTGTTGAAGGGGGTTTGCAGCATGGTGTTGAGAGGTGCTTGCAGAATGGAGTTGAGGGGTGTTTATTCTGCAGAGGTGTTGAGAGGTTGCAGCATGGTGTGAGGGGTTTTGCAGCATTGGTGTTGACGGTGCAGCATGGTGTTATGGGGTTTCAGCAATGGTGTTGAGGGTGCACGCATGGTGTTGATTCCTCACTGCCAGAACCACTGATTGCGGGCAGCTCGTACGTCAACCCCCCCCCTCTTCATCAGCTTGTCAAACTGGTCGGTGGTGTAACAGTCAGCTGCGGTACCCTTGGCTGGGTCCTCATTGGCTGGCCTGCGAAGTTAGGGCACAAGGTAGCGTTAATATATTATATTGCACATCAGTGCCCCCCCCCCCCCCACACACACACACCCACACAACACCCACACTATGGCGCTGCCCAGCACACATGGCACTGTAGCAGTGAAGGCAACATAAAGCAGAATGCTATAACGAGTGAGTTTGGAGCTAGCATAGGGAGACCCACCCCCTGGGGAGAAAAACTACTTGGAACCCACCTGTCTGAATCCTCAATGCCCCTCAGAACAGCAATCTTCAGAACCCTGTAAGGCTCATAGTCCATGAGATCTGCGAGGTACCTCCCACCTTCCACCATCAGCGACTCTTTGTTACTGAGGCCTTGCGTCTTCCAAACATCTGCCAAGGCATTGTGGAAACCCCTCACTGAATTGTAGGCCTGCAGGTGGGAGGATGTGTGGGTGGGCCAGGCATCAGCAGAGCTCACTCAAACCATTGTACACAACGGCGCAGCACAACGCAATGGGGGAAATAATTCGCAGAAGCAGGAGAGGACTTACATATTCGAGCTTCCCGGCCACTAAGGCGTCATGCAGAAGTCTCATGAAGTAGGCCGCATCACTCGCAGTGAGGTCTGACTCCATGGCTCTGCTCCGGTCATTATCCTTCAGTATTTTCTGCATGCGTGGGTACGAGATGGTGCTTCAGAATCGACAGGTGCTTAATTTAACAGTCGTTCATGCGAACTTGTTCCTACCTTGATGGTCTTCAGTCCGGATGCGTACGTATCTCGCGTCCTCTGCTTCTGCGACTTTTTGCGGTACTCAGCAAGGTTCTCCATATCCACAACGTCAACCTTGTCGCTGGGATCATATGCATCGTCTTCCTCCTCGAAAACGTCAAGATCCTCGTCGAAGTACTCAGCTTCTTTTTCAACCTGGCTCAAAACTTCATCGATAGAAGCAGCCTGCACCCGAGCATTTCGTTTACGACCCATAGGCCCCATCTGCAGTGCAAATAATTAATTTCGCTAAGCCGGCCAATGGTTCCAAACGTGATAGGACATACAGCGTATCCTATGTGCCGTACAGCTTGTCCTATGAACAATGTACTTGAGTCCTTTCCACTACTTTATCTACATGACATAACAAGAGGCGTGAAACGTAACGTTTTGTTGAGCAATAAATAAATAAATAAATAAATAGATAAATAGATATCTCGAGATATGAGATAAATAAATAAATAAATAAATAAATAAATAAATTTTAACTTCCAAGATATGCCACAATGACGCTTCTAAAGACGTGGGTGAAGGGAACCGGCTCGTAAGTATGCGATGGACGGGCTTACATCACACCATCTCTGCATCACACCTACTATAGAGTCCAGTTACCACACCGGTCGACAACCCTCCGGGTGGGCCCAGGTGACCTCGATGGGGTTCGAACTAGCAACCTGATAGAACCCAGCACCTGTTTCCGTTCTTTGTTGAGCAGCCCTGGTGGCCAAGTGCTCAAAATAAATACGATTACAGCTTTTACAATGTAGGCATACTTAAAGACACTGAATTATCTAGGAGTTCGAGCCCCACTGCCGGAAGACAGTGGGTGTAATTTCGAGCCCGTTCTTTCGACGAAGGTGGTGTTCCACTGCCAGGGCAAGGGCCACTTGTAATCTTTCTTCTGGTGCTTGCAAGAATAGGTGTTTTGCAGAGCTGTTTCGGTTCAGAAAGGAGGTATTCTATTAGCGATCAGGAATTTGGTGTCTTTCAAGGTTGGCTCCTGGTAGCGATTTGGCAAGGTAGCCCTAAGGGCCGCCTTGCCGGGTCGGCCCTAGGTGTGGGGCGGGGTGGGGCGTAGGAGCGGGGCGGGGGGCGGGGCCTGGGGGCGGGGTGGGGCAGGGTGGGGTGGGGCGGGGCGGGTGTGGGGCGTAGGAGCGGGGCGGGGGGCGGGGGCTGGGGGCGGGGTGGGGCGGGGCGGGGTGGGGCGTTGGAGACTCACTCCCGAGGTGCACCCGTTGATAAGACCTTTTGTCATGGTGGTCATTGAACCATGCCACCAACTGAACCAACTTATCAACTCCTCGTCTCTGCACTCCCTCACTGAGAAGACCTTAGGTTGAAAGCACAATAAGCAAATACAACGCAGAAGCAGCTTGGCAGCTTGCTTGAAAACAAGATAAGGCAGTTGTTGTTGTTGTTGTTGTTGTTGTTGTTGTGGTTGTGGTTACAGTCCAGGGGTAGGCCAAATAGGCTTAAGGGACTAGCCCAACCGTGACAGGAGAGGCTAAAACGAAAAGACACTGATGAACTAAACCCCGCACAATCGGCTATGCAACGACCAGAATAAAATAGCAAAGCAGGTATGCGCCTAAGGCTCGACAGTTGCCCCCAGAGCAAGTGGGTGGTGGGGAGCTGGTTGGAGCTGAGCTGGGCGGGGAGCTGGGGTGGAGCTGGGGGGAGCTGAGCTGGGCGGGGGGCTGGGTTGGAGCTGGGTTGGAGCTGGGGGGAGCTGGGGGACAGGCCTGGGGTGGAGCTGGGGGGAGCTGAGCTGAACTACTAACCAAAGCAGGCTACGGGCTGCCCCCCTTTTTATTGTGCAAGCAGCTACTGCAGACTCAAACTCGTTACAGAGGAAGACAACTATCATGCATGGAAGCTTGAACTACATAGAAGAAGAATGAAGATGGCAGCAGTACATATATGTACTGCATAGTCGTGCACGCAGCTATAGCTGTCGTTGGCACTGTGCAGGAGGCGGTACAGAGCCCAGTAGGGACTCGGACCTGTGCGCTCTTTGCCACTCTAGGTACGAGCTATTAGTCATACTATAACACCCCTCAAACTCAAGCGTCGTCATAAGGCGTCGCCTTTATTTATTTGTATGTATGCGCCGAAGGTGCTCGTACCAGTAAGGCCTAGTGGTCTTGTCACACACGTGCACTGGTGGTGGTATTACACGCATACACGCGTACACATTACATGTCAGGTTGCTAGCAAGATAAGGCAGTGCAACGAGCAGAACGGACAAAGCAGGTATGCGCCCAGGGTGCCTGTAGCAGTTAGTGTTATAGTACGCCTGTATCAGTTAGTGTTAAT
>JACBWV010000626.1:23077014-23082014 GCA_013435795.1 Chlamydomonas sp. ICE-L
CGTAATAGTGCCCGTATAATTGTAGAATTACATTTTATTTGTAGTGCGAACTCAGGCCCCCCTTCGGTATAACAATTGTTTGGGGGTTCAGTTCATCAGTGTTCTTTCGTTTTAGCCCCTGTCACGCTTGGACAATTCCCTTAAGCCCGCACAGAGTAGAATTGTAGAATTTAATTTTAATTGTAGCGCAAACTCAGCCCCCCCTTCGGTAGAACAATTGTTTGGGGGTTCAGTTCATCAGTGTTTAGCCCCTGTCACGCTTGGGCGATTCCCTTAAGCCCGCGGTGAGTGGCGCCCACAATAGTGCTCGCATTGCCCGCGTATTCGTACAATCAAATTTTCATTATAGCAGGGACTCAGGGAGTCAGGACCCCCTTCGGTAAAACGATCGTTTGGGGTAACATGCATACCCATGCCCTTGCTGTCATTCTATGAACTTTTCACTGCAGCACGAACTCAGGACCCCCTTCGGTAAAACGATTGTTTGGGGTTCAGTTTGTCAGTGCTTTTTCGTTTTAGCCCCTCCTGTCACGCTTGGGCAATTCCCTTAAGCCTACTTAGCCACCCCCTGGACTGTAACAACATACATACCCACACCCACACCCATCCATAGGTTTTAAGCCCCTCCTGTCACGCTTGGGTAATTCCCTTCAGCCTTTTTAGCCACCCCCTGGACTGTAACAACATACATACCCACACCCACACCCATTCATAGGTTTTAAGCCCCTCCTGTCACGCTTGGGTAATTCCCTTCAGTCTTTTTAGCCACCTCCTGGACTGTAACAACATACACACCCACACCCATCCATAGGTTTTAAGCCCCTCCTGTCACGCTTGGGTAATTCCCTTCAGCCTTTTTAGCCACCCCCTGGACTGTAACAACATACACACCCACACCCACACCCATCCATATGTTTTAAGCCCCTCCTGTCACGCTTGGGTAATTCCCTAAAGCCTATTTAGCCACCCCCTGGACTGTAACAACAAACACAACAGTGCCGAACACGAGGCCCATGCGTGTGAGCTCATAGCTGGGGGGGGGGTAATGTGGTGTGCAAGGTACACGGGCTTCCATATGTAATCAGCCCTGGGGCAGTGAGTGACGCCCACATTAGTGAACGTGATAGTGTCTGCGTACACTATCGTATAATTAATGTTTTGGCGGAGCCCCCCCTTCTGGGGGGCGGGAGCCCCCAGTGTTACTCATTTGTCCGTTCGTTCATCCATCCATCCATCCATCCATCCATCCATTCGTCTGACCGCGATGAAGCCCGACACGTCAGCCAACGGTCACGTAACTAACTCGCTTCCGTTGCCACCTGTCGCTCCCTCGCGATAACTCTCCGCCATTTTTTAGCGTAGCAGGCAACGCTGCATAGAGCAATATAGCACAAACTCAGGGCCTCCTCAGTGCCCCGGGCTTCCACCTGCAAAGCAAGTGGGAGGGAAGCTCCTTGCAACTTGAGCCACGCACTGGGCTTAGCCCCCCTATTTAGGCAGTTCTGGGAATCTGACTTTGGCAGCTTCTAGGTGCACTGGGTTGCTGTAGGTTTGGCTGGGCAGCCAGACTAGCCTAGGCATAGGCCAGACAGGCATAGACCAGACAGGCAAGCTGCTGGTTATAGCCGAAAATACAAAGTATGGTTGGGCGGTGATTGTGTGTTTGAAATAACTGCCAAACCATATGGGGCATCAATGCGCACGAGTGTGAATGCTAAAGCCGATCACATTTGGAGTCCAACAGGGCACCAGGATAATGTAAACATCACCACCACCACCACAACCGCCGCCGCAGCCGCAGCCTTCGTCATCATTATCGCCATCGCCATCACCATCATCATTATCACTATCATCATCATCACCACCACCACCATCATCATTATCATCATCATAAACAAAAAAAAGTATTGCAGCACCACCTTACCTGACTGATGTGTCTGGGTAGTGCGGATGATCCTGCGGGTCAGTGAGTCCCTCGAGGGATCCCCCACCATACTTGGACTGCACACATGGAGTAGGTTGGAGGGATTGGGTGGGTGGGTGGGTGGGTGGGTTTGAGGGTTTGGGGATGGGTTGGGGTGGTGGGAAGGGTGGGTTCGGGTTTGGGGTCAAGGCTTGGATTGGGGGGAAGATTGGGGTTAGGTTTAGGGTTGGGGGTTAGGGTGGGGGTTTACCTAAACCCTAAACCCTAAATATGAAACCCTATATATGCAATAGAAATACATGGCGGTCCTATCACCAATTTCCTAACCAATGTTTCCGACATGGGCCTGCCTGACGCGTGGGAAATTTGAATTGCCAGCCGGCTGTCTCATACTTTTCGAGTGCTGCATGCGCTTCTTCGCCCTGCCCTATACGTCATGGGCGCCCTTCTCACTCTTCACGTTTCCCACTTTGCTATCGTGATCTGCCTTCCGCATCAGAATGTCATCGTATCGCATTTGTCATGGTTCGCATGCAGTTGTTGCGAGTTACTTGACTTTCTTCGGATCGTCATGGCCATTTCGTCCAGCTGTGCGCTCTCGTGCTTGCACCGCTCATCCCATCTATCTACAATCTTTTGCTTCTTAAGGCCTCCATGGTACCGCAGCAGCAACAAATTTTAGATTCCAGGAGTTTCTCAAACACTGCCAGACAGCATGCAAAGCAAACTTGTCAGGGCGACGAGGAAAGGAACCATGCTAGCCAGCATCGACGTTTACCCGTTGCTGCTGACCCACACTATAAATAATTCCCGTTAGAGTGTGTCTGTGTGTGTGTGTGTTTGTGTTGTGAGGTTTGTTGGTGTGTGTGGTGGTGGTGGGGTTTGTCTGTCTGTGTGGTGGTGGTGGTGGGGTTTGTGTGTCTTTCGTGGTGTGTGTGTGATGGTGGTGGTGTGTGTGTTATGGTGTGTGGGTGGTGTGGTGAGTGTGTGGGTGGTGTGGTGTGGCATGCTAACCAGCATCGGCGTTTACCCGTTGCTGCTGACCCACAGCGGTGCGCGGCTGACAACCAGGCCAGGTCAAGGTCAAGGTCAAGGTCAAGGTCAAGGTCAAGGTCAACACCATATCCTGCAGCCCTGGCTGGGTAAATGTGCACGAAGAAAAAGCTTCGGCATGTAGCTTTGAGATTGCACAGGTCCGATTTTATCAGTGGGGTCGGTATCGCAAACGTTCAGGGGGACAGGAAGGGGAGATTGTTTTGTGTGGTGGCGCTAGAAGGGAGGATGGTGAGTTGAGAGGATGGGGGATGGGTGGGAGGAGAGGGGACAGTGGGAAAAGAGATAGATGGAGCTAGGGTCAAGGGGAAGTCAAGGAGGATAGGAGAGAGAAAACAGAGAAGGGGGAAAGATGGAGGGAGGGTGAAGGGAAAGCAAAAAGGGAAGGGGGGGGGGGGGGGGGGGGGGGGGGGGGCACACGAGCTGCCCTACTAGTGTACGTACGTACGCATATATATATATATATATATATATATATATATATATACACACACACATATGTGTGTAGAGAGAGCGAGAGAGCTTGGATCACAGATATTCTCGAGTCTGATGAAGTTTATAAATGCATTACAGCAGTTATCATCCCCCAACCCTGTCGACCACCCTCTCTCATCAGTGCCTTTTCGTTCATCAGGGCCCCTTACTTCATCAGTCTTGTTCCGTATTGAGCCCCTCAGTTTATCAGTGCTGTTCGTTCTAAGCCCCTCAGTTCATCACTGTCTTTACAGTTTAAGCCCCTCCTGTCACGTTTGGACAAGTCCCTCAAGCCAAATGGCCTAACCCTGGAAAAAAAAGAAGGGAAAAAAAAAAAAAAAAAAAAAAATATATATATATATATACATTGTACATCATCATCAGCACCACACAAACTACATACCTTAGAACTGGCAAGGTTCTTGTAGGGGTAGAAGGAGTTGCACTTCTCATAAGTGAACTCTAACCACTTTCTTGTCTGCACAAGCAAGACAAGTGACACATTTGGTACGTTTACGAATACATGTGAGAAGAAAGCGAGGGGAAGGGCAGATTGAAAAGAGAGGTGACACATTTAACTGGACTCTAACCACTTCCTTGTCTGCACAAGCAAGAGAGGTGACACAGTTGGTACATTCAAAGGTCTCTCCTATTAAAGGGGGATTTGCCCATACACCACCACCCGTGGAATAAATATATGAATAAATGTGAGAAAAAGAAAAGCGAGGGGAAGGGCAGATTGAAAAGAGAGGTGACACATTTAACTGGACTCTAACCAGTTCCTTGTCTGCACAAGCCAGAGAAGTGACACATTTGTTACATTTATGAATACATATGAGAAGAAAGCGAGGAGAAGGGCAGATTATAACCATTATGACTAGGGTACTACTTCTTGCAAAATTGGTCAGCGCTTCAAGCGCACAAACTTCAATTTGGTCAGCACTTATAGTGCAAAAAGCGCAAAAACTGCGCGCTGCGCCCACAGGGGGTTGAAAAAACTGCGCAGAGGGGCTCAAAAAGGCAGCGCGGCACCGCGCTGCCGCGCGCGCTCAAGTAGTACCCTGCTCATGACCCCATCATCCATTTTTCAACCCCCTGTGGGCGCAGCGCGCAGTTTTTGCGCTTTTTGCACTAAAAAGCGCTGACCAATTTGACGTTTGTGAGCTTTAAGCGCTGACCAATTTGGCAAGAAGTAGTACCCTGATCATGACCCCATCATCTATTTGTGTAGAGCTTGTAGAAAGGATCAATAATTTAGTCTTATTTTGAGCTTTTAGAAAGGATCAATAATTTAGTCTTATTTTGAGCATGTAGAAAGGATCAATAATTTTGTCTTTATCCCCAATTAATACATGAAACCCTGCGGGGAACCTCTAAGTCATTTATTTTTGGGCTAGCTCGAAGAAAGGATCAATAATTTTGTCTTATTTTTCAATTTGGCCCAGTAGAAACAAAAAGATGGGCCTCCAAATTTGGGTGGTGTTGAAGGTGTACAAATTGTACTTACCAGACAAATAGGTACTTCAAGGATTTTTTTGTCTAGCTCGCA
>JACBWV010000626.1:23087014-23152014 GCA_013435795.1 Chlamydomonas sp. ICE-L
ACAGCTGATGCCTACCATTTGGCCAAACCTAAGGCCAGCTAGCGTAGTAGTGTGTCTGAAGGCTGACATTATTACATGAATACATGATGGAGCTGGTATGAAGCTACCCTATGTAGCAAAAAAATAAACAATGGTCTAGAGTACGGACAGAGCCATCCAGGATTTTGCCATATCCTGTTATGTTATTATGTACTTCTGTAATTATTTTCCTCCAATGCAAAGCTTTGATATGATAATACAGCAGTCTCCATTTGCTTCCGCAGTGAGGTTCTACATCATGAACTCATGATGTGCAGATAATACACAATTGCCAAAAAAGGTTAGCATGATGCATGGCAACACTCTCCTTGGCACATGGCACTTTTTCTGGGTTCTTTTGGCTAAGTTTGGCTGGGCTTGGCTAAATTAATAGTGCACTATTAGGGCTAACTTATCTAATAGCCCTAGTAGGGCTAATTTTGCCATCGGTAGCCCCATAGGCCGGAGTACAATAATAATAATAACAATAATAATAATAATAATAATAATAATAATAATAATAATAATAAAAATAATAATAATAATAATAATAACAATAATAACAATAATAATAATAATAATAATAATAATAATAATAATGATAATAATAATAATGATAATAATAATGATAATAATAATAATAATAATAATAATAATAATAATAATAATAATAATAATAATAATAATAATGATAACAATAAAACTTAGGGTGTACCCACCAGCTGCCTCTTTCTCATATGCTGGCTTCCTGTTTAGGAACCACGTAGTGCGTGCCGAGACTGACTTCTCCTTGAACCAATCCTCGGACACGGCCCTCAAGCCCTGGAGTGTGTCAAGCTCGGGTGCTCGAAAGGGCCGTTTGAGTTCAGAAACTGTCACGCCGTCCTTGCAAGGGAGGAAGGAGTGCACAAATCATAAGTGAAAACAGTGAATACGGGGCAGAAAACGGTGCAGAAAAAAGTGCAGAAACTGTCACGCCATCCTTGCAAGGGTGGATTGAGTGCACAAAGCATGGGTGAAAACAGTAAATACGGGGCTGAAAACGGAGCAGAATACAGTGCAGAAACTGTCACGCCATCCATGCAAGGGTAGATGGAGGGCAAGGGTGGATGGAGGGCACAAGGTCTGGGGGGGGGGGGGGGGGGGGGGGGGGCAGAACCAGAGGTTACAGATGAAGTTGGGTTGGAGGTAAAGACAAAGGGGAAGAAGGGGAAGAAGAGGTGTATTGTATTGTATTGTATTGTATTGTATTGTATTGTATTGTATTGTATTGTATTGTATTGTATTGTATTGTATTGTATTGTATTGTATTGTATTGGATTGGATTGGATTGGATTGGATTGTTTCATGGTTCCCAACCAACTCTGGGCTGCCCACTGGCTTCAAATTCCAAGGCCCCCCCATCCAATACCCATGGGAACTAGGGAGCGTATTAACCGGATTAGACAGGTAAAATGCTTGTCCACGCCCAGGTCTTGCAAGGGTGGATGGAGTGCACAGGGCATGGCGGAAGAGGGAAACAGAGGAGGGGAAAGAAGAGGTAGGGTTATGGGTGGGAAAGAACAGGTGTCGGGGGATGGGGAAAGAGGGGATATGAGTGTAGATAGTTTAATGCGGGTGGGTAAACAGCGAGATGTCGTGTACGGGCTGTTCACGGCACGTCCTTCAGCCTCAGTTGACATCGGATTCGGAAGGGTTTGGTATACTGTTCGATTGGCTTCGCTACGTAGTTCGGTACACTTCGTTACGATGTTCAGTTGGCTTCGCTACGTTCAGTACGAATTTTGGTCGGCTTCGCTACGTTGTTCGAATGGTTTCAGTCCTTCGTTCAATTCATGACGCAGTCTAATTCGGACTATCCTGCGTCATGGGGCGATGTTGCGAGGGAATGGAGCGTTGCGAGGAGATGGTGAATGGTCGGCAAACCAGTCAAATCCGTTCGGCAAAGCCCAGGCAGCCCCCCAGTGAACTAATCACTTGAAGGAACCACGAGGTTAGCCTGACTCAAACAGCAGCATGAACCACCCAGGGATTATTTTCCCCGCTATATATAGTTTCGACCCCGTTTCAGTGAAATTATAGCTATAAAAAAGTGAAAACAAAGTTTTATTGCAAGCCCTAAATTGCCCTAAAAAGCTAAAAAAACTATTAAAAGCTATAGAAAGCACTAAAATGCTGTCCCTGGAGGAGGCCTTACACCATACAGCTAAAAAAACCCTTTCAGATATTAAAAAAGTCACTCGAACCACCACCAAACCACCACCCAAACAGCAGCATGAACCATCTCCCAAAACATAAACCCTAAACCACCATACGATATATAGGGGAGACAGGATAGATAGCAAGAAGAGAAAACAATATTGACCGCCCCAATCAGCTGGCTTTGGGTTTTATAAGCTTATGTAAGGGCGGCGGTCAGTATATGGTGTTGCATTGCTGCTTGCGAAGTAACGAAAAACGGACATTTTGCAGGGTTGTTGTTTTGTAAGCAGTACTGGACGTGCCTGTACTGTTATGCAAAGCGTATGCGTAGATTGGCTTTAGTTGTAAGAGTACGATGCACAAAAATGAGACTCTGGGGTCTCTCCTACATTGAGGGCGGTAAAGAGAACGGAAAGCAAAAGGCGAAGGGAGAGGACATATGACAAGAGGAGAGAGAGAGAGGACAGATGGCAAATATTTCAAATCAGAGCACTGGTACCAACACGGCAAGTCCCTTCAGCCTACTTGGCTACCCTGGACTTCAGCATACCTACACCAACACCACTGTGGCACTTTTGACAGTAGTGATTGTGCTAGAGTGGAGTTGGTGCATGTTGGTACTACTGGGGTGTTAGTGTTCACAGATGCTACAGTTTTGAGACAAATAAAAACAATTGCAACAGCACAGTTGTGGCATGCACCTCACCCAATCATAGACACACAGGCCTTCCCCTGCCAGCACCCCACCACCACCACCACCCCCACCATCCCACAACACCCACCCAATCAAATACACACACCTTCCTAGCACGAGCGATACGCCGGCGTAGGCAGTTTTTTATTGTTCGCCCCAGTGTAAGCAAATGGGCTGCACCCCACAAGCCTTATAATAAGGCGCACTACGAGACATGCTTTTTTTTAATCTCATATGTATATATTTATTCATGCATTTATTTATTTATTTATGTATTTATTCATTAATGGCATGCACCTTTCTAGCACGAGCGATGGGCTGGCGTAGGGAGCGCTTGGCATGTCCACTGTAGGTGTAGCTGGCCACATCCAACTCTGTCTCCCCACCAAAGCTGTTGATTTGGTATCCTGTAGTTGAGCTGCTTCCGTGTGTATTGGGGTGGATGTGAAAGGTGAGTATGAGTATGAGGGTGGACGTAAAAGGTGAGTATGAGTACGAGGGTGGACGTAAAAGGTGAGTATGAGTATGAGGGTGGACGTAAAAGGTGAGTATGAGTATGAGGGTGGACGTTAAAGGAGAGTGTGAGTATGAGGGTGGACGTAAAAGGTGAGTGTGAGTATGAGGGTGGACGTAAAAGGTGAGTGTGAGTATGAGGGTGAACGGAAAAGGTGAGTATGAGTATGAGGGTGGACGTAAAAGGTGAGTATGAGTATGAGGGAC
Source organism: Chlamydomonas sp. ICE-L (assembly GCA_013435795.1). Classification (NCBI taxonomy): domain Eukaryota; kingdom Viridiplantae; phylum Chlorophyta; class Chlorophyceae; order Chlamydomonadales; family Chlamydomonadaceae; genus Chlamydomonas; species Chlamydomonas sp. ICE-L. The sequence goes on from JACBWV010000626.1 coordinate 23,090,649, forward strand.
GTAAAAGGTGAGTATGAGTATGAGGGTGGACGTAAAAGGTGAGTATGAGTATGAGGGTGGACGTTAAAGGTGAGTGTGAGTATGAGGGTGGATGTAAAAGGGTATGGGTTGGCGTGGTGGGTGGTAGGGTGGGTGGGTATAGTGGGTGTTCGGAGGGGTGGGGGGGAGGGGGGGGTCAAACTTAGACTGATTATAGACATGTCCAGGCCTCTACACCAACTACACTGATGGGTTAACGACTTGTCAAGGTCAAGGTCATAATGGGTAGCATCATCATCGTGCACTGGCTTTTTCGCCCTTCGTTGCTACTCCCTATAATTAGCGTGACGAGGGCAAACAATCATAAAGGAAGACAATGCTGTAAGTGGTTGTTGGGGTAACTCTTGAACACAAGTGGTGCCAGAGAGGCTGCTGTGAGCACCAGCAGGAGTCTAGATGCATTTTGTTTACCAGTTCACAGGCTTCGAACATGCTACCACAGTGGCGCACATAAATCAGATCAGTACTGCCGCACACACATCATATCAGTGCTGCCGCACACACATCAGAGCACTGCTGCCGCGCACACATCAGGTCAGTACTGCCGCACACACATCAGAGCAGTGCTGCCGCACACACATCAGAGCAGTACTGCCGCACACACATCAAAGCAGTGCTGCCGCACACACATCAGAGCAGTGCTGCCGCACACACATCAGAGCAGTGCTGCCACACACACAACAGAGCAGTGCTGCCGCACTAATGGCGCACACACATCAGAGCAGTGCTGCGGCACACACATCAGAGCAGTGCTGCCGCACACACATCAGAGCAGTGCTGCCGCACACACATCAGAGCAGTGTTGCCGCACACACATCAGAGCAGTGCTGCCGCACTAGTGGCGCAAACACATCAGAGCAATGCTGCCGCACACACATCAGAGCAGTGCTGCCACACACACATCAGAGCAGTGCTGCCGCACACACATCAGAGCAGTGCTGCCGCACACACATCAGAGCAATGCTGCCGCACACACATCAGAGCAGTGCTGCCGCATACACATCAGAGCAGTGCTGCCGCACACACATCAGATCTTTACTGCCGCACACACATCAGATCAGTACTGCCACACACACATCAGATCAGTACTGCCGCACTCACATCAGATCAGTACTTCCGCACACACATCAGAGTAGTACTGCCGCGCACACATCAGATCAGTACTGCCGCACACACATCAGATCAGTACAGCCACACACACATCAGATCAGTACTGTCACACACACATGAGATCAGTACTACCGCACACACATCAGATCAGTACTGCCGCACACACATCAGAGCAGTGCTGCCGCACACACATCAGATCAGTACTGCCGCACACACATCAGAGCAGTGCTGCCGCACACACATCAGAGTAGTGCTGCCGCACACACATCAGAGTAGTGCTGCCACACACACATCAGAGCAGTGCTGCCGCACACACATCAGAGCAGTGCTGCCGCACACACAACAGAGCAGTGCTGCCGCACACACATCAGAGCAGTGCTGCCGCACACACATCAGAGCAGTGCTGCCGCACACACATGAGATCAGTACTGCCGCACACACATCAGAGCAGTGCTGCCGCACACACATCAGAGCAGTGCTGCCGCACACACATCAGAGCAGTGCTGCCGCACACACATCAGGGCAGTGCTGCCGCACACACATCAGATCTTTACTGCCGCACACACATCAGATCAGTACTGCCGCACACACATCTGATCAGTACAGCCGCACACACATCAGATCAGTACTGCCGCACACACATCAGATCAGTACTGGCCCCATCAGATCAGTACTGCCGCACTAGTGGCGCACACACATCAGATCAGTACTGCCGCAATAGTGGTGCACACACATCAGAGCAGTGCTTTTCTTTTCAGCTACGAGCTGTGGCTTGTAGGCAGCTACCCTGCCTATCCTGCCAAACCTAACTTGGTTCACTGCACCTGGACGCTGACGTCATCAGTATTCTACACCTGTTCAAATCTGGGCGCAGAGCCCAGTGGATGAGTCAGGGAGCTGCCTAGAAGCTGCTGCTCATTGCTGAAAAGAAAAGCACTGCCTCACTATGATGTGAGCAACCTTGGTGGTTGTCCCCAGTACAAGCAAACGGGCTGGCCCCCTCAGAAACAGAAACAACTAAAAATGCAAAACTTGCTGACTCATGAGATCGCCAGCGCATTCTCCCGACATCAAACTCTGATTTGACATTCAGGACTACTAGTAGAGTGCGGGAGAATGCGCTGGCGATCTCATGAGTCAGCAAGTTTTACATTTTTAGTTGTTTCTGTTGCACTGCCACGTCAAGTTGTAAAGTCGTTAAAATACTCTTGCCGGGTCTCACGGCAGCTTTCCAACGAGCAACAACTTCAGTAGATCAGAAAGAAAGAAAAAGCTACCCTCACTGCTGTAACATGGCTCCAGCAATTTGGCTGCTCGCCGTCTTTGGCAGTAATATAAACAATTGAAATGTAAGCATTCTTATACAAATATACTTGATACAATATCTGAGCCACCATACCTACCTTAGATGATGATCAAAGCGGGACTTGAACTTTGCTACATGTCTCCAGCAATTTGGCTGCTCTTCTTCCATGGCAGTTATACAAACCATTCAAATCATAAGCATTCTTGTACAAGTATACTTGATACAATATCAAATATAATAATATCAAATCTAAGCATTCTTGTACAAGTATAGTTGATACAATATCAAAATCATAATTCAAATCTAAGCATTCTTGAACAAGTATATTTGATACAATATCTTAAAACCTACCTTGGAAGATGAGCAAAGTGGGACTTGAACTAGGTGTGTTCAAAAGTATCAGTCGCTTTCGAAATAAAGTAACATATGGAGCCTGTCTACATATTTCGTCACCCACACTATGCCATTCTGGGAGTTTGGGGTCCAAACTTACTGCGCTAGGTAATATCTTTCTCTAATAACCAAGCCAGGTCCAGTGGTGACGTTTTCCCGGGTGATCTATTGTGAGGCTCGAAACCTATTTTCACGCTTTAGCGCTTTCCGGACCTCCGCAGCGTGTCTGGGCATGGATGGATACAGATGTTTCTCACATGGTGGGTATACTAGACTCATCTTGCATGCACATGTGTCACCCATTCAAATTTGAACTGGCTACTGAGGATGGGGCTCCATGCAATGGGTCAAGTGCTCATATAGGGGCCTACATGCTGGGGTACATACCCATTTAGGTTAATGTGTTTGCCCACGACACACACCAGCATCAGAGTAGCACAACATGCTTACAAGTCTGACCCCCCCAAGTATACCTATGGAGGCAACAATACATTTGGGGCTGGTGTGCCTTGTGTAATATAGCGTACTTCTGACATGCCCCAACACCCGTGTTAATTTGACAATCCAAAGGGAAAAAATGGAGGAACTAGTTTACAGCTCCCTAGTCATTGCTTCACAACACATGATAACACATGCATAATATGAGCCATCATTGTTTTTGTATTCATGCATGTCACCCAAGTAGTTTAGGAGGGTGGTTGACACGTGGCAAATTTTAGAAGATGACTAAAACTTTTGAACAAGCCTAAACTTTGCTACATAGCTCCAGCAATTTGGCTGCTCGCCGTCTTTGGCAGTAATACAAACAATTGAAATGTAAGCATTCTTATACAAATATGCTTGATACAATATCTTAGCCACCATACTTACCTTAGATGATGAGCAAAGCGGGACTTGAACTTTGCTACATGGCTCCAGCAATTTGGCTGCTTGCCGTCTTAAGGCAGTTGTATAACCAATAAAAATCTGAGCATTCTAAACAACTATACTTGATACAATATCTGAGCCACCATACGTACCTAAGGTGGTGCGCAAAGTTGAAGGATATCTGAACGAAGAGCGCGTCTGGGTGTGTGCGTGTGAAGCCATCAACCATCAGTGCCCAGTGGCAAGGGTTACACACTGGGTCAGAGAGACACACTGCGCGACTTGGGTAGTAGGGCATCATGCTGAAAGCTATGTAGCCAATCCCTGGCAGCACGAAGTGTTGCAAGCCCTCCTTCACAGCAAGAGCATGGGATATTGTTACAGTCCAGGCGTAGACCAAGTAGGCGAAAGGGGCTTGCCTAACCATGACTGGGATCTAGGGTCTAGGGTTTAAACCAGGTAGGCTAAAGAGACTTGCCTAACCATGACTGGGGTTTAGGGTTTAGTGTTTAGACCAAGTAGGCTAATGGGACTTGCCTAACCATGACTGGGGTTTAGGGTTTAGGGTTTAGACCAAGTAGGCTAATGGGACTTGCCTAACCATGACTGGGGTTTAGGGTCTAGGGTTTAAACCAGGTAGGCTAAAGGGACTTGCCTAACCATGACTGGGGTTTAGGGTTTAGGGTTTAGACCAAGTAGGCTAAAGGGACTTGCCTGACCATGACTGGGGTTTAGGGTCTAGGTTTTAGACCAAGTAGGCTAATGGGACTTGCCTGACCATGACTGGGTTTTAGGGTTTAGGGTTTAGACCAAGTAGGCTAATGGGACTTGCCTAACCCTGCCTGGGGTTTAGGGGTTTAGGGTTTAGACCAAGTAGGCTAATGGGACTTGCCTAACCCTGTCTGGGGTTTGGGGATTTAGGGTTTGGACCAAGTAGGCTAAAGGGACTTGCCCAACCATGACAGGAGGAGCTATATCGAAACAGCACTGATGAACTGAACCCCAAACAATTGATTTACCTACGTGGGCCCCGAGCTCTTGCTACAGTGAAAAGTTAATTCAATGACAGCAAGGGCGTGAATATTTATGTTACAGTCCAGGGGTAGCCAATTAGGCAGTTGTATGATTGAGTCAGGAAGAGTGTGGATGAGATGTAGCCAATTAGGCGGTTGTATGATTGAGTCAGGAAGAGTGTGGATGAGATGTAGCCAATCAGGCAGTTGTATGATTGAGTCAGGAAGAGTGTGGGTGAGATGTAGCCAATTCTCATGTTTTAGCTCCCGCCAACCTCAAGTGCGCCTATTCTTTTGTAGGAGTGGGTGGGTGGGTGGGTGGGTGGGTAGGTAGGTAGGTAGGTAGGTAGGTAGGTAGGTAGGTAGGTACGTAGGTAGGTAGGTAGGTAGGTAGGTAGGTAGGTAGGTAGGTAGGTAGGTAGGTAGGAGCATTTGGTTGGGCATTTATGAAGTACACTCAAACATAGCATTTATGCATTTATGTTGTACAACAAACATAGCATTTATTATGCAGGATCAAACATAGCATTTATGAATGTATGATGTACAATCAAACATAGCATTTATAATGTATTATCAAACATAGCTTTTACGATGTATGATGTATTATCAAACATAGCATGTATGATGTATTATCAAACATAGCATTTATGCATTTATGTTGTAAACTGAAAAATAGCATGTATGATGTATTATCAAACATAGCATTTATGCATTTATGTTGTACACTCAAAAATAGCATGTATGATGAATTCTCAAACATAGCATTTATGTATTTATGTTGTAAACTGAAAAATAGCATGTATGATGAATTCTCAAACATAGCATTTATGCATTTATGTTGTAAACTGAAAAATAGTATGTATGATGTATTATCAAACATAGCATGTATGCATTAATGTTGTACACTCAAAAATAGTATGTATGATGAATTCTCAAACATAGCATTTACACATTTATGTTGTAAACTGAAAAATAGTATGTACGATGTGTTAACAAAAATAGCATTTATGTCTTTATGATGTACAATGAAACATAGCATGTATGCATGTATGTATGTACAATCAAACGTAGCATTTATGCATTTATGCATTTATGCACGTACAATCAAACATAGCATTTATGCATTTATGATGTACAATCAAACATAGCATGTATGCAAGTTTATTGTACAATCAAACATAGCATATGAGATGTAAAATCAAACACTGTGCAGTAAAGATACAGGAGAGGTTCACACTTGTATTGTATGGTGTACAATCAAATAGTGCACACTATATCTACAGCAGAGGATCACACTTTTATTGTATGATGTACAATCAAGCAAGGCGCACTATATGTACTGGAGAGGACCCACCTGCAATGTTGAATATGCTGTGGCATGGGACCCATACTGGATCAGGAAATCAAGGAGTACAGGACAGCTGGCGTAATCACTTGATTGGTATGAAGCGTCAGATTCGCGGCTCTCCAGACGTTTCACTGCTTTCACGGATTTTCCGCTCCCTGCACGTTTCTCGGGCTTAACACGACTAGGGCCACAAAAGCACTCCAGAGCGGCTAGCATTGCCTTATATCAGAATCTCCCAAATTTCACCCAGGATGTTGTGGAGGGAGTTTCACCGCAGGGGGTGGGTTTCCGACTCTCCCTGCGCTTACCAAACCGGGGAGTTCAAAGGCAACGGGTGTGGATAAATTGTGCAATGATGCACCCCAAAACCGCACTGTTAGCAGTCTAGCAGAGGTTTTTCTGAGCCCTACGGTTGCTCGAGGCTTAAATATTTTGCTGTAAATCGGACCCGGATAATTCTGAGTGTGAAGACGAAGAAGAATAATTTTTACCTCCCAGGTAATTCTGAATGCGCAGAGGAGAACCGACGGTCAAGATGTAAGAGAGCGTATAGTAGGGTGTCTAGATGGATGGATCGAATTTGAAGTCGTGGACTATTTGCGGTTGGACCCATTTGAACGTAAACATATTTAAGTGGAGTTGCTGAATATTTGCCTTGGGGTCCATGATCACCCAAACCACACATCTACGCACTTTTTAGTTTGGACAGGCCAGGGCGCGCCGATAATCATACACCTGATGTCGTAGACAAGCCATTGTTGACCCAAGATGTTTGCAAACCTCATATCCTCAAGGGGTCTTTCAAACTCATAATAATGAGTTGTCAGTGCTCGATGCCACGGGACTGATAAACTGAAAGTGCGGCCGGTTTGGACGGTTCCTGCGGTGATTGCCCGGTAAATGGCCTTTCATATGAACGAAATCATGTATGTCTATATCATGTATGTATGCCTAGCGCTAACGACTAACGCACGGAGACCCATCCTTTTTGGTGCAAATCCTGCCATAAAAAATAAATATAAATGGAAAACAAAGATGATAGCCTGCCACTGCAAACATATGAGTGGAGCTGAACACTCAATTCGTATTATCCTGTTAGCACACGCCTTGGCAGGGAGCTTGTCTGCCTTGGTCAACAGGGGTAGTGGTGAATGTTAGTTTGGTCGAGGGTCGGCCTCTCGGTATACCGGTAATGCGTATTGAAACTGCGAGCAGGCTGTATGAGGAGTTGGAAATCACGATTTATCAATTATCATTTCCAATTTCAAATCCGAATTCGAGTTCGTCTTCGATGGCTTACCTGACCTGACAGCGCGTCCTACGCGCTATCGGTTGGTCAGTGCGTATACGTATCCCCAATTCTCCGCGCAAACAATTCCTTAATCCGCACACGCACACGGCTGCCCAACTTCTCGCATGTCAGTTAATTTCCGAGCTTGAGTCGCACGGGACACCGCTACAGGTTGGCGACCAAGGAATACATCTTGGACGTATCCCGGTATGTGTGTACCAGAGAGACTTCGACCACGTACGGTGGTAATGGTGGATGGCGTGACTTGGAGCGAGACTATGACTTGTTGTCCGAGAGAAGCGTAGTCCGCAGCACTCACTTTGGGAAATACACTTGTATCCAAAAGCTATCCTAGTACTGGGCCCAATAGCTAATCCAAACGATTGTTGTGGACTGTATACGAATCATATATGGATTACTGGATGTGTCCCTGATAGGCTAAACATTTAATTATCCAAGTGCCACGTTACCAGTTGCTACAACTTGCAACAAATTACAATCCTATGCTGTGGTGCTGTAAAATAGTGTCGCGGAACAATTATTCTTCCTACTATCATCATGCTGTCCTTTAGTCCTGAGCCCTGGAATTAAACCCCACACAGTGACGCAGCAGCCTCGTGTAAGTCCCTCCGAGGCTATATAAACCCGTTAGCTCAGTCTAACAGTACTTCCATGACTGATATTCACAGCTGCTGTAATAGTCGAGGACTCGAGCATCCTACCATCCCGTGTCTGGAAGCGACCCACTGACCCCCTGGTGAGTTAACATCGACAGGATATAAATGCAAGGACATAACTACGAACACAATTTGACATGACCTGGATCACATACATTTTGAGACGGCGCAAACCATGTAAGTATCACACAAGCATCACATACAAGCCTTTCAAAATCAACCAATCTCACAGAAGCAAGTATTAAACCGAATTGCCTACACCCTGGACTCCAAAATAAATTAACAATTGCATAATTTAATCTGTCAGCACTGAGCTAATAATAGAATATTGATAGATGGCCCAAACTGGCCTGGATAATATTAATAGATGGCTATGACTGCTTGGCTGGTGAAACACATTAACCAACATCGCCAAATAATTCATAAAACACTGATATGCAATTTAATTTTAAAATTTGATCCACCCCACCCCACCCCACCCCACCCATGAACTCAATTCATACATTAGTTAGCCTATCTGTCTGTTTGCTAGTTTGTTTGTTCATTTATATAGTGATTGCCACGTTCACTATCAGCAGGATGAACACTCATTTCGACAAATAGTGAAATAGGTAGGGCTGTCAAGCTTTATACCGCCCGGTATTTATTTTACCGTGTACCATACTATATACCGTACGGTAAAACACGCTAACCGTACGGTATTTTTGGGATCCATCGTACGGTAAACACGATTTATCGTGTTTACCGTACGATATATCGTGTTTGGTCCAAAAAAATAGGTTGGCTGTCCCGGGCATTCTTGAGGCTGTTTTCATTTTTACACAATTCAGGGTTCACCTGCGAAGGCACGCATCAAACACGTGTAACCATGCGTTAGTTTTTATATAGTTTTTACTAGTAGTCCTGAATGTCAAATCAGAGTTTGATGCCGGGAGAATGCGCTGGCGATCTCATGAGTCAGCAAGTTTTGCATTTTTAGTTGTTTCTGTTTCTGAGGGGGCCAGCCCGTTTGCTTGTACTGGGGACAACCACCAAGGTTGCTCACATCATAGTGAGGCAGTGCTTTTCTTTTCAGCAATGAGCAGCAGCTTCTAGGCAGCTCCCTGACTCATCCACTGGGCTCTGCGCCCAGATTTGAACAGGTGTAGAATACTGATGACGTCAGCGTCCAGGTGCAGTGAACCAAGTTAGGTTTGGCAGGATAGGCAGGGTAGCTGCCTACAAGCCACAGCTCGTAGCTGAAAAGAAAAGCACTGCTCTGATGTGTGTGCACCACTATTGCGGCAGTACTGATCTGATGTGTGTGCGCCACTAGTGCGGCAGTACTGATCTGATGTGTGTGAGCCAGTACTGATCTGATGTGTGTGCGGCAGTACTGATCTGATGTGTGTGCGGCTGTACTGATCAGATGTGTGTGCGGCAGTACTGATCTGATGTGTGTGCGGCAGTAAAGATCTGATGTGTGTGCGGCAGCACTGCCCTGATGTGTGTGCGGCAGCACTGCTCTGATGTGTGTGCGGCAGCACTGCTCTGATGTGTGTGCGGCAGCACTGCTCTGATGTGTGTGCGGCAGTACTGATCTCATGTGTGTGCGGCAGCACTGCTCTGATGTGTGTGCGGCAGCACTGCTCTGATGTGTGTGCGGCAGCACTGCTCTGTTGTGTGTGCGGCAAACACGATATAATTTTTTAGTTACATTACATTACATTACATATTATTATTATTTATTTATTTATTTATTATTATTTTTTAGTTACATTACATTACATTACATTACATATTAAGTATCGGCAAATGTCATTTCCTCCCTACAGGCGGGTCTCAGAAAAGCATGGCAAAACTAACTTGGAAAAGGGGTCTATGGCTTTGACTGTCTCAAGCTCAGACCTGAAATCCAGTTGACAAAGGGTCTTATGTTGTTACATTTCCTTGTTGCATGTTCACCAAATAGTCTGCCCAAGCTTTCTGTAAAGCCATGAAACAATTCAAATCAGGAGCATTAAACTTGCTAGGGCTTAGTAGCCAGACCGGACATGGCTAGCCAAATCGCTGGCTGGAGCAATGTAACCAAGTTCAAGTTCAAGTAACGGTACATGTTCACAAAGTAGTCTGCCCAAGCTTGCAGAAAATAAAACCATGTAGCAATTCAAATCAGGAACATTTAACTTGCTAGGGCTTGTTAGGCAGAGTACCATGGTAACCGTAACTTGGCAAAGGCCAACCACCTGGAGTGGTCTCAACTCTCAAGCTGGCTCCCTAATCCGGTTTGGCCAAGGGTTGTTTGCCAAACCGTTTGCCAATACTTAAGTAAGGCGCGTACGGTACTAATGCATGCCCTTTCATATCCCTTCAAACCTTTAAAAACTAACGCATGGTTACACGTGTTTGATGCGTGCCTTCGCAGGTGAACCCTGAATTGTGTAAAAATGAAAACAGCCTCAAGAATGCCCGGGACAGCCTTGCTCCTTGCTATCACCCTCCTGTTGTGCCTTGGTGCCAACCTGCTGCCCCAAGCTGATGCTGGAGCTTATATTCCCAGCAAGACAGAGAAAGCTGTCAGCCCCAGCCCTGTCCACCCTTACTCCCCTGATAAAACTGAGACTACCGGCACTGACAAGACCGACAGCGACAAGTCTTCCAGCAGCGACAAGGACACTAAAAAGTCTAAGAAGTCTAAGTCTGACAAGACTAAGAAGTCTAAGAAGTCTAAGAAGGACAAGAAGTCTAAGAAGGACAAGAAGTCAAAGAAGGACAAGAAATCTAAGAAGTCTAAGTCTGACAAGCATTAAGGGTGCTGACAAGACGAATGGTTGGGAGTACCCAGAGCATTACAGGAGGAGCACTCTCCGCAGAGCATCGTACATAGGTGCACATATATAATCAAGATGAGCCAAGGTGCCAAAGGCACATCATTGAGATACCTATGAATGTATGATATGCTATGAATTCTTGTCATGAGATGACTCTCGAGAAGGGAACGGCAGTATGATATCACATGGTATCATGTATTCATATGATATCATATGATGCCAGCAGCAGTATGACTAGGCTAACGTTACCATGTATATACAATCTCATATGATGCAATTTGTATGATATCATATAATATCATAGTCGCCTTTGGTCAATATCATATGATATGCCGGTCCCTACTCCTGGTCATCTCCCGGCTGTACTGCTGAGCGTCCAAGAGACGACTCGGGAATCATCTCATATTCTCATGACAAGTCTGGACCACTGACTACCTAATTTGGATTGTGGAGAATGCTCTCAACAGATATAGCCTGACCTCGCTCAAAACATTGTTAACGATTTGTGACAGTTGCGTGTTGAGTTTGCTGTACCTCACCAGTTTGGATGCTATTTCCATGTTCCATGACCATGTAGTGCTCTGAACCAATCTTTCCTAGTTTTTATCTGAGACTATGATACATTTTTTACTCGTGATCCGCTGTCAAAACGGCACAGCCAATGTAATCGTATGGAAGAAATACGCAAATGCTCATGCCCATGCCGCCTTACTGAGCAAGAACGAAGACAGTGTGGGAATACGGAACCACAGCAAAACATGACCAAAGAGTAATCAGCCGGAATCAGGGCTGGTAAAGCTGTAGATCAAAAGCGTGATAATCAAACTTGGCCGCATGCTTATCATGTTATTGACTGATTTATATATCAGTCTCTGAGTCGGCATAATGCACACCGGTACCTTTCCCTCCTGGTATCGCGTTGCCTGCCGCCAGGCCACAGGCTAGCTGTGGCCTGCACGTGACTGCAGTACCCTGCAGTACACATCTCTATTCTATATGATTGCGCCTGTTGCGCTTAATAGTATCTTCTCCTCTATCGAGCCTATGCCGTTGTAACAATCTTACATTCACAGGTTATGTGCGCCATCTTTAGACGCTAACGAAGAACAGCCGCTGATTTCCGCGTTCGGATTCAGTTCCCCTCTGACTTGTCGAAGGCCCGAGTTTTAACTAAGCACCTGGACTCCCTGTGCGGATCCTACTTCCCGCTGCTCCGCCTGCCGCTTCCTACCAAGAATCCTTGGATCTGCCACTGCGTCCTACGACTGGAGCAAGCAAGAGCGACCACAAGTCACCGAAATCTATGAAGTGAGTATAGGACGACGCCCTCACCGAGACCCACACAGTGCTGTATTGATCTCAGACGATCAATTTGTCTACGCCTCCAGCTTAACAGAAGCTTCTGTCGTCGAGCATTGCCGCTTGGCAACGTTCACCCCTCCGGTAATCCGCTGGATCCCTTTGGATCGCCGATTCCCACACACACTCCCTCCCCTCTTCCCCTGCCCCGCCCTCGTAACTCTCCCTTACCCAACACTCCGACCTACAACGCCAAGACTCCTAAACAGAAGACCTCACAATGCAACCTCCCAGAATATTCACCGGTAACAACCTCTACACCTGGCGTAGCGCCAGGCAGAATATCCTCCTTGCCCTCAAATCAGATAGGGATACCATTGCCGTTGCTTTCGACTGCCAACAAGCGGTCGTCGCTGGCGAGCCTGATGACTCTGATGGTTACCCTGCTGATGATATTGGTTACCCTCCTGTTGCGGCTGCTGAGCCAGCTGTTCCGGCTGCCCCTAGGATTGGTGTCCCCAACAGGATCTCGACCTGGAAGAATAACAAAGCCTTCAAGATCATCATAGACCATGTATCAGATGGGATCCAGCAGGCCATCCATGCCCAAACAGATATGGCCACTAGAGCTTTCAGGTTTCTAGATGCCCTGTACTCTGAGGATGGCAGCAGGCTAGGGCATACCACCCTGACTGCCATCATGGGATTACGTATGACACCTACTGAATCCCTGCAGACATACCTCTCCAGGGCGGCTGACCTGTACTCCCAGATTCCCAAGATAGCAAATCTCCACATCGTCTCCACCAGCAACTACCTGAACCTCATTGTCAAAGGCCTGAACTCCCGCTCTGAATATGATGGTTACATCAATCAGTTCAACCCTACTGCTATAACCACCTTTTCCATGCTCCAAAGTGCCCTCTTCAACTGGTGCTTAGTGAAGCAAGTTTACCCTGCACCATCTCCCGAAGAGGCTGAGCTGGCAACTGCAGCCTACAGGACCAGGAGGCCTTTCAACAGCAAGCACCTCCCATTCAGAGACAGGAAAATCAACCACAAGACGATGACCGTGGATCTAAGTCACCCCCTAAAGACAGAAATGACAAGGACCATGACGACAAGAAGGACCCCAACAAGACCAGTCCAGCCAGGAGGCGTCAAAGGAGATACCCAAGCAAGGGACGCCATGCCCATGTTGCTGATGGTGATCAGTCCACCTCCAACTCAGACAGTGAGGGTGAACAACACAACTTCCTGTCCCTGGCACTGGATGAGGACAACCTCCAGCCCATGACTTTTGCTACACCAACCAGAGGCAAGTCTGTTTCTTTTGCCTTGCCACCTGACCCCCTGGCTGAAACAGCATTCTTTGGACAAATTAGTGCTGCTGATGAATGCACTATAGAAGATGGAGAAGTTTTCCAGGCAGCACTGCAGACAGAATGGATCATAGATACTGCAGCACACTCTCATGCAACAAGTAACATCTCCCATCTGCATGACATTCAGGACCTCCAACAGCCTATTAGGCTGCAGATGGCAGATCAAGACTCTCCACGTATCCTCTGAAAGCAGATAGGAAAGGCCAAGATCAAGGGCCATGGCAGGACTCTGATCATCCTGAACAATGTACTTCTTGCTGACTGCAACATGCACAACATCATTAGCATTCATGCAGCCACCAGCCTGTGCCCAGACCTCCAAGTTCACCTGTCCAAGACCCAAGCCACACTCTCCATCCCAAGACCATCTGGTACCAAACTGCTACTCTCATGCCCCAAAAGGCATGGACTCTATCTTACCCAAATTCACCAGTCCCTGTCAGTAATCCCTCTATCCCTGTGGACCCTACCATTGCATACATCATGATGGTCACCACTCCATCAGCTCACAGTGACTCTGAGACAGGGCAGTACCCACCCACTCATGAGACCTCCCCCAGTAGAGCTGATCAAGACTGCCACCCCTCTACTTCTGATCCATCTGCACCCCACACTGATTCTGAGATAGGGCAGTACCCACCCACTCATGTGGAGGCAGATCAAGACCTCCAGGACTTCCCCTCTACTTCTGCCCCATCTGCACCCCACACTGATTCTGAGATAGGGTAGTACCCACCCACTCATGTGGAGGCAGATCAAGACCTCAAGGACTTCCCCTCTACTTCTGCCCCATCTGCACCCCACACTGATTCTGAGACAGGGCAGTACCCACCCACTCATGTGGAGGCAGATCAAGACCTCCAGGACTTTCCCTCTACTTCTGCTCCATCTGCACCCCACACTGATTTTGAGACAGGGCAGTACCCACCCACTCATGTGGAGGCAGATCAAGACCTCCAGGACCATCCTCCCCCTATCTGCCAGTACCATTCCCCTTCCAATGCAGACAACTGGAAGACTCTGATGATACTGGCAGTAATGATATGCCAGAGCTCATTCATCCAGAGGTACACAAGCCCCATGATGACCCTGGACTAGGAGTAGATGACCCTCCTGAAACCACTCCAGACCTCCAACAACAGCTGGACAACCTAGGCCTGTAACGAGCCAGAGCAGAGATGGAACTCCTCAGTGACCAGATCAGGACCAACTATGAGGAATATGATGGTCCAATAGATGGAGATGGGCCACTCAAGCCATCTGATCTAGACACAGCAACTACCTGGGACCAATGGATACTGGTCAACAGGTCACCAGACATTGGACTACCACTGGGAGAAGTTAATCAGAATGTCAACCACATCAACTTCTCCAACAACTCCACCCTTAGTCTCACACGTTTTGGATGCACCCTACACCACCTGAACAGCAGGCCTGCTTCACCAGCTTTCAACATCAAGCCCAGGCCTCCACTGTCCAAGCTCATCACAGCATTCACCAGCAAGTTCCCTACCCTGCTGGCTTCTGAAAGGGAACAGTTCCCACACAGGTCAATGCACAAGGAGCCATCTGATGCCTGCAGCCCTATCATCAAGCACAACAGCAGACTCCAGCAAATGATGCAAGCCTACCCCACTGTTTCTACCACAGCCAGACCCACTTTACAGTGGGCCATTTGTCTCCGAGCTGCCTTGGTCAATGCACATGCTCACACCCTCTCATTCAGACCTAAGATGATCATGGACCCCAGGAGCTGTGCATACCCTGGAGGCAAAGTGCTATGTGTCAACCACCTCAGCATGGACTGGAGCCCCATGGACTTCACCTTTATCAACATTCTTACCCCCCCCAGCCTAGCTCCCAAGTCATTTGACCAGTTCCTTGAACAAGTCTGCAAACAGCTTGACCTTGATGGCTTCCCCAGCAGGCCAGACACTTAATTCAGCTCATCTTTTGGATAGATTTGAACACTCTAGGATTTTTTTTTTAAGATTACCTGCCTACTGTACTGCCCCATGTACTTCCACAGGCAGCACCTCTTCTTAATCTAGAATTATTCTAATCTCTCTATGATGTCTTTGCTTTAATTTAGGATCAAACCCAAATTATGGGGGGACTAGTCCAGACTTCATGGGTCTAAAAGACAAATCCTCTAGTCTCGAATCATGCCACTTCTCGTAACCAAGGCATCTCCACATGCCTTAACCAAGCCTGGACTTTCCTTTCCCAGCTTCCCAGCAGTCTCCCTGCAGTCTATCTGCAGCCCTCTGCAGCACTTAGTCCAGCCCCATGGCAGCCTATCTGCTCTAGCCTGCAGCCTATCTGCAGTTTCCTTACACCTTCCCAGCAGCCTCTCTGCCACCTAGCCTGCAGCTTACCTGCAGTTTCCTTGCACCTTCTCAGCAGCCTTTCTGCTACTTAGCCTGCAGCCTACCTGCAGTGTTCCTTACCTAGCCAGCTACCCCAGGAGACTGATATTTCTTTGAAGACCCCTGCTAAAGTGATTCCTCCCTTTCAGCTCCTAGAAATTCCCAAAGTCTCCCTAGCTTTTATATTTTTAATTTTCTTATGCCCCTCAGTTAATTCCAGGAATTCTTGAGCTCAAGAATACTTTGAATTGGGGGGGATGTTATTGACTGATATCAGCATGAATAGCGGTGCTCTCACTTGTGTTATGTCTTGGTGACTCCTTGTGTACTCCCTTAGAACTATCGGTCCTGACAGTACTGTGACAGCTTCCTGTTGGCTGCGTCACCGGTCTCTCACTGACACGCTCTGTATTGTCTGTGCCCGGCTTAAGATTCCTGGCTTAGGTTCTAGTCAGGTTACAGGCATCCGCCTCTCCCACCGCTGGTGTCCTTTGGCGTCCGCCTGTGCTTGTAACGTTATTCTCGTCTCCGTGTATAGATTGGCGCGTCTGTTCCGCTGCTTTCATCTCTGTCCACTCCACGGAGTGTATTAAAGCTGATAGGTTATCGGGCTCCTCATGGTACCACTACTTTGCAATGCATCTTATGCGTCGTCCTCTACTTGGCTTCAACGAGCTTCATTCTGGAAGTTCCGAAGTCCTAACATGACGACAAATTGGCTAGACGATTGCGCGCCAGCGGCCTTTGCTGCCGGAGAGGAGGATCCTTCCGCCATCGTGGAAGTAACCCCCCCCCAGTCATTCCTCCATCTTCTCTTCCTTTTCCTCCCCTTCCGTCTGTCGCCTCCTCCCGTTTGTCGTAGATGACTGTGACGTGCAGACTCAAGTCGGCGACTAGCCTGGACATCGGTGGAGGTTCCCCGTCTTCGTCTGCTCGCGTCCTTGACGTCGCTACCATTTCTCCGGTGTTTGCGGCTCTGCCTGCATACCGGAGGTTGCCAAGCCGACCAAGCTCCCTGCTGATGTCTACGTCGTCTGTGCCCCCTTTGCTCTGCCCTGCCGACGGTCGGCTACTGGCATGAGCTTTCTGGAGAAATTTTTCGATCAAGCTGGCGGATCGCCGGCACTGCCGTAGGGTTCGCCAGAGGAGAACGACCTACGCGTCTGGACCTGGAGATTCTGGAGGTGGTAGGAAGCAGGGGGGTATGGTCAGCCCCAGTACGGGTGCTGCTCCCTCTACCCCCCAACAGGGTGAGTCGAGCGATATAGGGGGGGGCTTGGGATTGACTGATCATCGACGGCGGGATATTAGGACCTTTACATGCCTCGGCTCTGCTCTTCGCATCCTAGCGATAAATTTTCGAATTCTGCCCTTGCGATTTGCGATTTTCTGCCATTGGTGCGATTTTCTGCACCAGGTGCGACTTGCTGCACTTTCATCCTCGTCTCCTTTTTCCCATACCTCAAATCTCGACTTCGCCCTAACGCTTCCCCACCTTCTGTTATCCCAGGTCTCGCAGCGCCGGACTTCGCCCATGCTACAGGCCGAAGTGGACGCCGTCCTGGCCCTAGTCCAAGCGGCCGTGGAGGTTCTTTGGATATTTTTTTTCTCTCTTAGGATCCTTGGTGCGTTCCGTGGTTCGACAGAGGTCGCGTTCTTTGTCTTCCCGTGCCCCTGGTCCTTCCCCTGGGTGCCCTCCTTAGGTGTATGCCTTATTAGCTACATGGGTTTTGTGCTCAAGTGTTTGAGTTCTGATAGGGCTTAGGAATTTTTAGTTAAGTGGTATCGAGTAATGGTTGAAATCGGTTGGTGCTGTGCATGAATTATTGATGGTATACACTGCTCAGCAGAACGCGACTGTGGAGAGGTACAATGGGGTCTTGCAGAACATAGCTAGGAGTATCCACTTGGAGTCTAGGCTAGCTAAGTCTTTCTGGCCCTATGCCTTCCTCAGTGCTTGTTACCTACGTAACCGGCTGCCCAATCAGGGTGACAAGACTCTATACGAGTTGTTCTTTGGGGTTCTACCTGATGTGTCGTTGTTACGAGTGTATAGTTGCCTTTGCTCGTTTGAAGTAAATGGGATATTGCGTAACAAGCTAGTCGAAAGGGCGTTATTTGGTAGACTGGTTGGGTATTCCCTGGTGAGTAAGGTTTATTATATTTGGGTTTCCGATGTTGCGCCATGTAGTAGAGAGTAGTGATGTACTCTCTATAGCCCGGTAAGTCTAGACTGTCTTCCTGGGATCTCCCATTAGTATGGGTCCCCGTGCCCGCTTGCATCCCTCCTGTCATCATACGGTGATATGTTACGTGTCGCCGGTAATTCCCTACGCCCTTTAGCAACCCCAATTGTTGATGGCTGTCCTGGGTGGGGTGTATCCAGATTGCATCCCAGGTCAGGGACTGATCATGCTGTATTGTGTGTGAAGTTTTAGGGCGGGTGGGAGTTGTATTTCCGAATTTTAATTTAGCCGAATCTCAGGGGGTCGCCAGGCCCTCCTCTGCGCCACATTCCGTCGGCGAAGCTCTAGGATTAGGACAGCCTCAGGTCATAGTGGTGCCTGATATAGGTCCACTGTCTAATAGTCGCCACCCCCCGTCCACCTGTTCGGATGGCTTCAGGCGTTGTTGATCCCTTCGCCTCCTGTCGTCCCTGGTGGTTTATACCGGACAAGGCATTGCGATGATTTAGCCGTCACGTGGAGTGAGTGATGATCTTGAACACTAGTCTGGCTCTGATACTGCGTATGGCTGGGGTGTTACAGTCAACCCAGGATTCATTGATTTAGAGGCAAAGAATGCCGACCCTGCAGGCAGTGCTCAGCCTGTCCTGGGGGTTGTACTACCTGCTAGCCCCCTTGGGGCTGTCAAATTGATGGTGCTGATGGTTCTCAGACGTAGGTTGACATGGCCCTATGTGTGGGTGCCTATTCCTCAGCACCTCCTAGACTGCCTTATAGGGTAGTCTAGATTGGTGGAGCGTTACGATGCTTTGTTTAGGCAGCTTCCTTTCGGCTGTCTTTCTTGGTTTTGGTGGAAGGTGGTAATTAATTCAGACCACCGTTATAGCGTCTTGATGGTTTCTGACTCTTAGTTCCATAGGCAGATGGTTCATTCGGTGGAGCTCATCATAGATTAGCTATTTCTTTTTACTCCACACTGTTTTTAGATCACCAGCCCCTCAAGTGATTATAACTTTTTGTGGAGTGTAGTAGTTATTTCCCTTTGGATTTTACAATAATTTGGTGGGCTGGGTCATCTTGCAGTTGTAATTGCAGATGTACTTGCAGTTGTACTTGCAGATGTACCGCCGCTCACCTCTTTCTTGTTCTTCCGAGTGTATTTCCAGCGCCCTTTCATTCCTTCCTTTGCAGTAAATTCTTTGAAGTCCTTTTTTCTGCGTTTCCTATTTTTCAAGTGGACAATAAGTTTTATGTACTATGGTTGTACATCTTACCTTCTATTGATCATTGAACTGTGTTTCCTTTGTTGGTTACAAGTTTCTTGAAATTTAACTTCGCATCCTTTGGATTTTTTCAGTTGCTGCAGGTTTGGTTTGCTTGTGGTTAGGCGCTTGGTTTGTCTTGAGTGCACGAGTTCTTTGCGGTGCGATACCCACCTCCTAGACTGTTTTTGGTTAGTGCCGTAGCTGGGGATTTATGATAATTAACTTTCATAATTTTTCTTACTTCCATCTTTGAGTAAGAAACCAGTTCATCATGGTTTTTTCATACCAACATAGTCATGCATTCTATGCTAAGAATAGTTTTTAAGGTAGTGGATTTTTCCATCGACTTTCTTTTTCCATAGTAGACTTTAGTGTCCCCTTGTCTGCGTCCTCTTGTCTACGTCCTTTAGGCTTTGATTCTCTCGTGTGCTGCTCTCACACGATTTTTTCAGTCTTCTCTTTAGGTTAAGTTCTCGGTTCTTTCAGTCACCGTTGTTCCCCTTCCTTTGGTATTAGGATTGATTTCTGTTTGGCCTCCCTGTGATTTTCTGGTTTGGTGCCTACTATTCTGGATGAATAGTATTTTTGCGCTTACCATGGATAGTTACATTTCCATTTTTGGTCTCAGCTCAGCTCGGTATGACCCAAGTTTTTTGCTGCTACATTTTTGGAGTACTACCGTGGTTTTTGGTTCATCCTTTCTCATCCTTTTATTTTAGACAAGGCTTTCTTCTGGTTTCCTATTTTTCCGCCGTTCCTTAATAATTTTTGTTTGCTACCAGTTTATGGTTCTATGTCCCCAGTGCCATAGGTGGAGTACTAGTATTGTATGTCACCTGCGTCATAGGTGGAGTATCAGCATGAATAGCGGTGCTCTCACTTGTTTTATGTCTTGGTGACTCCTTGTGTACTCCCTTAGAACTATCGGTCCTGACAGTTCTGTGACAGCTTCCTATTGGCTGCGTCACCGGTCTCTCACTGACACGCTCTGTATTGCCTGTGCCCGGCTTAAGATTCCTGGCTTAGGTTCTAGTCAGGTTACAAGCATCCGCCTCTCCCACCGCTGGTGTCCTTTGGCGTCCGCCTGTGCTTGTAACGTTATTCTCGTCTCCGTGTATAGATTGGCGCGTCTGTTCCGCTGCTTTCATCTCTGTCCACTCCACGGAGTGTATTAAAGCTGATAACTGATTTATATATCAGTCTCTGAGTCGGAATAATGCACACCGGTACCTTTCCCTCCTGGTATCGCGTTGCCTGCCGCCAGGCCACAGGCTAGCTGTGGCCTGCACGTGACTGCAGTACCCTGCAGTACACATCTCTATTCTATATGATTGCGCCTGTTGCGCTTAATAGTATCTTCTCCTCTATCGAGCCTATGCCGTTGTAACAATCTTACATTCACATATCAAACCATCTGCTATTTCAATTATAGCCACGCAGTAATAGGAAATATAGGAATGGAAGAAGCAACAGGGCCTCAGGCTGGAATGCATGCCCCAGACCAGGAATGAGAGAGGCATTTAATCTCCATTTAGATTAACTAAATGGAAGAGGTACTCTAGCTGTATGGCGATGCAACAGTTATGCCGTCAAGTATGCCCTGCACCACAATCACCCAACCTCGTCAGAGTTTCTTTTGGGGGGGGGGGGGGGGGGGGGGGTACGCATAGCAACATCCATCCAGCTCCATTCACAATCCACTGTGTCAAACCCAAAGCGTTTAGCTGCTTTGGAATTCCCGCCACGCCAGCTTGAACACGCACTAGGCCACTAGCTAGGTTCAAGCCTGGCCTAAGGAAGGGGGAATGGATCTGCCTAGAAGCTGCTACACGCAGCCCAAAAATGAAATAGTGAACTTCATCAACCACAGTTCCACGGGATGACTGCTCTTTTCCTATCTTGCATAGGTTTACCTTAGTCGCTAGGGGGCGGCGTTGTATCGCATGACACGCAGCCTGTATTAAAAGAGTGATGTGTTCTACATTCCTTGTGATCTACAGTATTTCACTGTACCCTACTTGCGAGAGTATGAAGGGGGTGGTGAGGTTCAATTCCTAAGTATGTTGGCGTCCTGCCTCCAAGCTAACCTTGCAGGGAAGTACTGTCGGATCTCCCCCTGCAGGGGCCCCCTCCTTCAAGAGCCGTATGGATGGAGGGCCGAATGGAAGAGGTACACGTTAGTGTAGCCGAAAAGGAAATACCATATATGATAAATACTGACGCGGTACTGAATTTCCACGAGATTTTACAAATAATAACATGCATTCTACGACCCACCAGGCTATCACCAGATAGCTATCGCCTGCATCTCCTGTGAAAATGCCTACATTACGAACCAACACACACTAAGACAAGTTTGGGCGTCTTGTACTACAGCCTCACCATCAACACCAACCGAATATAATGCAGGATGGTGGATTCAAAGTTTTCAAATGGTGGAATCAAAATTTCAAAACATTCAGGTGGTGGATTCAATAAGACCCCCAATTTAATGCAAGATTTACAAAGCAACATCCGTCTTGGCTCCAAGAAGCGCATTCGATAAATGTTGATAACATTTCAAGCCACGCCACCTGGCATGGGATTATGTTGTACAGGCTGCACTCCTGAGAATTCCCGTAATGCAGCACCTATCACCAGCCCTACAGCACGGCTCAGCAGCAGCACAGCGCGACACTAAACTGTTTCCCAAGGTTCTCACAGCAGCAAATATTTCCAACACGAAATCATGCTCCATCATGGAGCAGTGTTTTTCTTCTCAGCTATGGGAAACAGCTGCTAGGCAGCTCTCCCGACTGGCTATCCAGCCAAAGCCTGGCGCAACCTCGAGCACCCTGCAGCTGATATAACCAGCTTTCCAGAACTGCTGAAATAGTTCGGAGTAGCCAAGTGGTCGGCTCAGGGAGCTGCCTAGAAGCTGCTACGATAAGCCGAAATGAAAATCCCTGGCTGCATGAGACTGCGAGAGGGAACCACCTTCCACCCAGCTCTTAACCAGGGTTATTCTACATGCTGCATGTTGCCTTGCGCACACAGATTTTCCCGGTGCTCTAGTCAGCTTTGGGATTGGCCAATTGAAAGCCTCATGGAGCTGCCTAGAAGCTGCTGCTGGTAGCCGAAAAGGAAAGCAGTGCCACTCTGCTGTCAACCCCAAGCAAGACAGAAACTTCACACATCCGATGCGCTCTGCAGCTTAGTTGTAGCCGTCCAGCTTGTTCTGGCGGTCAGCATCCTCGTTGAAGGCGGTGATGCCCTTATAGAACAGAAATCCTGGAGCCAAGAAAAGGACACATGCCAGGGGATGATTTTCAAATGAATGAGACAAAGTAGAGAGCAATATGACATGATATGATGATGAGCAGTATGATGATGATGACGACAGTCAGCGGATGGGATAAAGTAGTGGGCAAGATGATATGATGATGATGATGATGACAGGCAATATGATGATGATGACGACAGTCAGCGGATGGGATGAAGTAGTGGGCAAGATGATATGATGATGATGATGATGACAGGCAATATGATGATGATGACGACAGTCAGCGGATGGGATAAAGTAGTGGGCAAGATGATATGATGATGATGATGATGATGATGATGATGATGATGATGATGACAGGCAATATGATGATGATGACGACAGATGGGATAAAGTAGAGAGCAATATGACATGATATGATGATGAGCAGTATGATGATGATGACGACAATCAGCATCTTCGTTCAAGGTGGTGATGCCCTTGAAGAACAGAAATCCTGGGACCAAGAAAGAGAGACATGCCAGGGGATGATTTTCAAATGGATGAGATAAATCAGTGAGCAAGATGACATGATATGATGATGATGATGATGATGATGATGATGATGATGGGCAATATGATAATGATAATGATGATGATGGGCAAGATGATGATGATGACGGTCAGCCTCGTCGTTGAAGGCGGTGATGCCCTAGAAGAACAGGGATCCTGGGACTAAGAAAGAGACACATGCCAGGCGATGATATTCAAATGGGTGAGATAAAGTAGTGAGCAAGATGACATGATATGATGATGATGATGATGATGGGCAATGTGATGATGATGATGACGGTCAGCCTCGTCGTTGAATGCGGTGATGCCCTTGAAGAACAGGAATCCTGGGACCGAGAAAGAGACACATGCCAGGCGACGATTTTCAAATGGATGAGATAAAATAGAGAACAATATGACATGATATGATCATGATGATGAGCAATAGGATGGTGATTATTTTCCTCTCCATCCCACCCCACCTCCTCTCCAGCCCACCCCACCACCTCTCTATCCCACCCCACCTCCACTCCACCTTCTTTCCAGCCCACCCCACCTCCACTCCACCCCTCCAGCCCACCCCACCTCCACTCCACCTCCTCTCCACCCCACTCCACCTTATCTCCACCCCACCCCACTTCCACTCCACCTTATCTCCACCCCACCCACCTCCACTCCACCTCCTCTCCAGACCACCCCATACCTCACCAGACCACCCCACCTCCTCTCCAGACCACTCCACCACCTTTCCAGCCCACTCCATCTCCTCTCCAGCCCACCCCACCTCCACTTAACCTCCTCTCCAGACCACTCCATCCCCTTTCCAGCCCACTCCATCTCCTCTCCAGCCCACCCTTCCTCCACTCCACCTCCTCTCCAGACCACCCCATGCCTCACCAGACCACCCCACCCTCCTCTCCAGATCACTCCACCTCCTCTCCAGCCCACCCCACCTCCACTCCACCTCCTCTCCAGACCACCCCATGCCTCACCCGACCACCCCACCTCCTCTCCAGACCACCCCACCTCCACTTTACCTCCTCCCCAGCCCACCCCACCTCCACTTAACCTCCTGTCCAGAAAACCCCACCTCCACTCCACCTCCTCTCCAGACCACCCCACCTCCTCTCCAGACCACTCCACCTCCTCTCCAGACCACCCGACCTCCTCTCCAGACCATTCCACCTCCTCTCCAGACCACCCCATCTCCTCTCCTCTCTAGCCCACCCCACCTCCACTCCACATCCTCTCCAGCCCACCCCATGCCTCACCAGACCACCCCACCTCCATTCCACCTCCTCTCCAGCCCACCCCATCTCCTCTCCAGCCCACCCCACCTCCTCCCCAGACCACCCCACCCCATGCCTCACCAGCAGTAGGTAATCCGGTGACTCCCATTCCGAGGAGGATAGGCGCCCACAAGAAGTTGTCAGGTTGGATGACGCCGAAGATGGGGTTGCCGTACTGATACTCGAAGATGGATCCGACACAAGCGATGGCAACGAAGCATGAGAAGAGCAAGTACAGGCCCCATGGCAGGGCCTTGGGTGCCTCATCTTGAAGCTTTTTCTCCTTCTCACGACGCACCCAAGGAGGATCAGCATCGATGCCCTAAGGAGAATGTGGTAATGGTTGTTAGTAGCCCTGTGGCAAAACCTTTTGTCTGCGATTTTAGAGAAATTAAATAAGAATAGAATCCATGGCAGAGTCTTGGGTGCTTCTTCTTGAAGCTTTTTCTCCTTCTCACGACGCACCCAAGGAGGATCAGCATCGATGCCCTAAGGAGGGTGTGTTTATGGTTGTTAGTAGCCCTGTGGCAAACTCTTTTTTAGATAAATTAAGTATAGGCTTCATGGGCGAGCCTTGGGTGCCTCATCTTGCAGCTTTTTCTCCTTCTCGAGACGCACCCAAGGAGGATCAGCATCGATGCCCTGAGGAGGGTATGGTAATGGTTGTTAGTAGCCCTGTGGCCAAATCTTTAGGCCTGCGGTTTTAGATAAATTAAGTACAGGCCACATGGCAGAGTCTTGGGTGCCTCATCTTGCAGCTTTTTCTCCTTCTCGAGACTCACCCAAGGGGGATCAGCATCGATGCCCTAAGTAGGGTGTGGTAATGGTTGTTAGTAGCCCTGTGGCAAAACCTTTTGCCTGCGATTTTAGAGAAATTAAATAAGAATAGAAACCATAGAAGAGCCTGGGGTGCTTCCTCTTGAAGCTTTTTCTCCTTCTCACGACGCACCCAAGGGGGGTCTGCATCGATGCCCTGCGGAGGGTGTGGTAATGGTTGTAAGTACTTGACATAATTTATAAAAAATGCGAAACAAATCGCACAATTAAATTATCATCCCAGATGAGATAATGATTTGATTGCAGAATTAAATGATCACTGTAGGACGAATTCAGGGCCCCGAACAGTAAAATAATTGTTTGGGGTTCAGTTCAATAGTGTTTTTTCTGTATAAGCCCTTCCTATCACCGATGGGCAAGTTCCTTTAGTCTATTTTCCCATTTTCAAACCACTGGACTGTAACATACATGCATAGTAGGCCTGTGGCAAAATCCTTTGCCTGCGATTATAGAGAAATTAAGTACAGTCCCCATGGGCGAGACTTGGGTGCTCCACCTTGAAGCGTGGGCTCCTTCTCACTTGCGTGTGTGTGTGTGGCTGTGGGTTGTGGCTGTGTGGCTGTGTGTGTGTGGTGTGGTGTGGGGGGGGGGGGGGGGGGGGGCTATGGCTGTGACGTGTGGCTGTGGGGTGTGTGGCTGTGTCTGTGGGGTGTGGCTGTGTGTGTCTTTGTGTCTTTGTGTGTGTGGGGCCAGTGGGGCCAGTGGGTGGACGCACCCAATGCACGAAAGCTGCTGATATTTCCTTTGGTTTTCACTATGTATGTGGTTCTGCTTCTCATCTGGTCTTGTCAGCAGTTGGTGCATAGGAGATTCAGTTGGATGTGGGTTATCTGAGGTGCTGCTGGGTGGATACAGCTTGGCTGGTGTGTACAGGGAAGTGCATCCATTAATGCTGCTACTGCTGCTGATGTTTCCCTTGGTTTTCACTCATGCCTGTGGTTCTGCTTCTCATCTTTTTGTGTCAGCAGTTGGTGCATAGTAGCTATAGTTGGACGTGGGTTAAGCTGAGGTGCTGCTGAGTGGATACAGCTTGGCTGATGCGCACAGGGAAGTGCATGAAAGCTGCTGCTGCTTGTCCTTTGTTTTCACTCATGTCTTTGATTCTGCTTCTCTTTGTGGTGTGTCAGCTGCTCATGCTTAAGGTGCAGACGTGGGTCTCTTGTGGTGCTACAAAGCGAGAAATTGTTTGGCTGTGCACAGGGAAGTGCATGCATGAATGGTTCACAGGGTGGTGCATGCATGAATGGTTTTTCTTTCATTTTAAGTCAGTCAGGCAGGATACATACTTTGAAGCATGTTAAGTCGAGAGGAACCCCCAATCCTCCAACTCTGACCCATCTCCACCACCCCATAAGCAAAAACGACCACAGGAGAGGTCTGTCGAAGGAACCGTCACTTAAAAATGTTTTGCGTTCAACGTCCCCGAGGAGGGTGCTGTTTAAATCAAAGTGCACGTACGATGTAGAAGTTCTCTTATCTCCATCGTCATGGCCTCCACCGTCTCTGTCGTCGGGCGTGGTAATTCCTATGTGGCTGGCCATGGCAGCATGCCCTCTATCATCTCTACCGATACGAAGCTTACCTGCTTGGGCTCCGTAGGCGCGTCGGTGGCAGAAGGAGTGGTATTCTTCTCAGTAGCACAGGTGCGGATGGACTTGGATGGCCCGCGGTTCAGAAGAGAGGGGCGGACAGGCACTGGGGCAACGGCACGGGCCGTAAAGCACTGGCTGGAAGTAACCCTCAACAAGTTCATTGTTGCAGTCGAAAAGAAAGAGAATGAGACAGACAATGGTGGGGGGGGAAAGGTTTCACCCAGAGGTTTCACCTGGTGATATTTGTCAGGGCTACAGCCTACGGATCTGAGGTTGGATGAGATACGGAAATCGAAGTACAAGTCCAAGATTGATGCCCTATCGGTGGGCAGCTTGTGTATACGGCTTACTGTGACCTTGATCGACAACCAGGCGTGAGGGACTCGCGCTTCAGCATTCGCATTCTGTGGAGCAATTGGTGCGGCGGATGCGGTGAGCGTACCGCAGGCAAACCCATGCAGGATAGGTGTGGTAACAGCTGCCTAGAACGACTGCTCAGAGGTGGGTGGGTGGTTCCGCGGGGGGGTCCCATGTGATGGACGCCATGGGCGATTGGGCGGATGCATTCACGGATGGGCGTGGGACGGCGTGGGAGCGAGATCCACCATAGAATGAGGTCCGGTCCATCTAGGGCCCACGCAGCACCATGCATGCGCCATCCAGCATGGAGCAAGATTGACCGCAGGTTTGACTGCTCTTCACCGGTGTCTTGTTCACCTTAGCAGACCTAGAAGCAGAATACAGCACACGTTGCTCTGAAGCCTACCAGACCCTCCTCTCACGGATTTCGCTACCCAAACTATCTACCAGCTCGTATCTCTCGCTACCCATTTCAGCGCCCCCCCGCCCCACACCACCACTCACTTTTCAAAACAGAGTTGAACATGAGCGCTATTATGATGCGTAGAAGTATAGCCATCCGACAGCCCGGAAGGGTTTCGAGCGTTCGCGTATCTGCCACCCAGATGCGACCCACCAGCACCATGACCAAGCCCAGCACACCAGCGACTAACAACTACGGCGTCAGCTTGTTTGGTAAGTGGCCATGCGCACGGGCGGCCTGTGATGGGTAGATGTGAGAGTGAGCAAATCTCGCTCTGGGCGAATTATGTGTGGCTGTCGGCAGTGCGGAAAGGGACTCCCCATGGAAGGTGCAGTGCATGGCTGTCACAGGGGCCAAAACCCTAAACCCACAGGGCCTTGCTGGTGACAAGAAATTAATGGAGCATGTTTGAGTCCATGAAATGAATTTTTCGGCATGAGCAAGGGCGGCTTAGTTCGGAGGTTGTGTGGGAGGTTGGTCTGTGAGTTGGGTAGGTCATGGGTGGATGTGTAGGGCTCGGTCTGATCTCAGATCATCTGGTCCCAACTGCCTCAGATTTCCGACCTGATTGTCAGATTGTCTGGTCCCAACTGCATTCATGAGCCCACTTGCCACATGGGTAGCATGTCCTTCACTTAGTTGGCCCAATTACAGGGCTTACATGTGCCGTGTACCAGTTACTACATTTTGCCATTTGGGAGAGTGAAAAACGTAGATAGGGGTCTTCAAGTTACTTGCTGGCGTAGCCTGGCAAGTAACTTTGGGTGTCCAGGCTTAGCAGATTTCTTCTTTCAATGTGATTGATCTAATGCTCGAACACGCTCTTGACTTTTAAAAAGGTCAAGAGCATCAACAGTTTACATACGTTGTGAAAGAGGTTGCAAGTTCTAAATCACTATCCCATCTCTGGTCTCTTCTATTCCCAACTAAATCATTTATCCTCAGCATGAGGTGTAACCTCAACCTCGCATTAGGATGACTATAATTCATGGTTGTATATCTCTGTGCTGTACCCTCATGCCTACGACACAAGCTCATGACTTGTGTGGTAGGCATAAGGGTACTCTTTGTCTCGTCTCTGATCTCCTCAGTCCCTACCAAATGATGTATTCTCAGCATGAGTTGCAAACCCAACCTCGTTTTGGGACGATTCTAATTCATGGTTGTATATCTATGTGCTGTACCCTCATGCCTACGACACAAGCTCATGACTTGTGTGGTAGGCATGAGGGTACTCTTTGTCTCGTCTCTGATCTCCTCTAGTCCCTACCAAATGAAGTATCCTCAGCATGAGGTGCAAACCCAACCTCGGATCGGGAGTTTCTCAATTCATGGTTGTTTATCTCTTTGCTGTAGCCTCATACCTACCACATAAGCTCGTGACCTTTGTCTCATCTCAGATCTCATCTCTTTTAGTCTCTACCAAATGATATATCCTCAGTATGTTGTGCAAACCCAACCCCAGATTCAGATGATCTTAATTCAGGGTTGCATATTTCTGTGCTCTACCCTCATGCCTACTACACAAGCTCTTGACCTTTGTATCATCTCCGGTCTCATCTCATCTCATCTCTCATCTTTTATAGTCTCTACCAAATGATATATCCTCAGTATGTAGTGGAAATCTTACCTCGGATCCGGATTCTTTCAATTCATGGTTGTTTATCTCTGTGCCCTACCCTCATACCTACCACACAAGCTCCTGTCCTTCATCTCATCTCAGATCTCATCTCATCTAGTCCCTACCAAATGATGCATCCTTGGCATGAGGTGCAAACCCAACCTCGAATTCGGAGTTTCTCAATTCATGGTTGTGTTTCTTTGTGCTGTAGCCTCATGCCTACTACATAAGCTCATGACCTTTGTCTCATCTCTGATCCCCTCTAATCCCTACCAAATGATATCTCCTCAGCGTTAGGTGTTAACCCATCATCGGATTCGGACTCTCTCAATTCATGGTTGTTTATCTTTGTGATGTACCCTCATACCTACCTCACAAGCTCTTGACCTCAATCTCATCTCTGATCTCCACTAAATCCTGGCTTCCTGGCTCCCTGGCTGATAACTTCAATTTTGATATGTGTTAGTCCCTGGCACATGATTGATCTGCAGCATGGGGTGTTCTGTTTTTCTTTCCGGCCACTAGCAGCATCTTTTAGGCAGCCACCTGAGCCAGCCGCTGTGATAAGTCTCAAAATTCCAGGAATGGTAGAAAGTAGGTTTGGCTGATCAGCCAGCCAAGGGAGCTGCCTACAAGCTCTTCCTTGAAGCCGAAAAGGAAAACAGTGAAGGAATCCTTCCGGGACGGCATCTTAATTACAATTTTTGTCAATTTAAGTCAATTTCAGTCAATTTCTGTTTTCTTTCTTTTGAGGTCTCTTATTACGATAATTTTTGCCAAAGCGGGGTCATATATTACGATCGTTATGTACTGCGGAAAAAATCCTCCATGGGATGCAAGCCTTCCCTACGTTTCCTATCCCTAATTTATGGATAGTGCTTTTCTGCTGGGCAACTTGTTTTTGTTTCTAATTTGGGCTATGCGTAGCAGCTTCAAGGCAGCTCCCTCTCCCTTTCTCTGGGTCAAACCCGAAGCTTGCTAGAGTGTCTGAAAGCCAACATAGCGGGCATTCCCACGCAGCTGAAAGCTTTGTTTCTTACCAGTGGCTGGCTAATGGAGCTGGCTGGAAGCTGCCATGCGTCGCCCCGAAATGAAACTGTGCTATGAATGGGCTGCGCTTCAGCCAGAAGATGTTTTTTGTATAAACCGAACTTGGTTACATGGCCAGCAATTTGGCTGCTCGTCGTCTTTGGCAGTAAAATAATTCATCATGAAAAACGTACATGAGAACAAGCCCGACCCAATACAGCGAGCATGAAAAGAGCATGCACAATTGATGTTTGTGAGTCCCCCTTGACTCCCTCAAGCCAAGAGTACATTTGGAGTTCAGTAGGGCACCAGGAAAAATGTAATCATCATCATCACAAATGCCAACACCTGACCCTGAGTTAGATGGTGTGATAGTAGATGAGAGTCTGCCTAATGTGTATGTTTCTAGTAGCTCTCATGGATTTTGCCAAGTAGGGCAGCCCCTTTTTTTACATTTTGGGCTATACATGGCAGCTTCGCACCAGCTCCCAAAGCCAGCCACTGGGTTGAAACTGAAGCTCGCTGCTGCATTGGAATGTTGTCATGTCAGCTTTCAGACGCACCAGCTAGCTAGCTTCAGGTTTGGCCGAAGGACAGGGAAAGGAAGCTGCCCAGAAGCTGCTGCTTGTAGCCCAACAAAGAAACAGTGGCCCAGGCCAGACCAACCCGCTTTCCGTTCTCTAATTGCCTTAAGTACCGTTTCTGATATGGGAATATTTTGTTACTACGTTGAGTATTTCATATAGCTATATTATATATAAATTAGCCCAGTTTATAATTTAATATATGTGCTACAGTGATAATGTATATTATGTGAAAATAGATTGCCTAAAGCTCCGTTTCTGAAATGGGAATATTTTGCTTCATGCCGCACCGGCAGGATCTGCCTGTTGAAAGGGGTTAGAGGTGTCAAAATTATTAAAAACACCAGCCCCCTGACCCAGCACCAAGGCAGCCTGTATCATGCAACCCCCATAGGCAGTCAGAGTTACATGCAACCCCTGCCTGCCTGGCATCCAATCTACCCCTGTGCCAGTCCTACACATGCTAGGCCTAAATCACCGCGTGTGACTAACCAGTCACCTTGTCTTTCCATCGGCTGCCATGCCTTGCTTTTGGCACTTTTGTCATATTTCGATGACCTGTCGTCAATCCGTCGTTGCAGGGCGACGCATGAATCCCCCAAACCCTCCGTACTTCATGCTCCTCCATGCGATTGCTACGCAACAATTCTGTAATCAGGCTTGAGTAGCTAAGTAGCTACTCAACATGGCTTTCAGAAGCCTGACCCCCCCCCCCCCCACCCACCCACCCTCCCTTCCCCTCCAACATACACACATCCATACACACTGAACTGTACCTGTGTGACTCCCAAGCTGACACCTCCATACCCTAACTGCAGATGCTATGAAGTTCAACGGACCTGCCCCAGAGCTCATTAATGGTCGCTTGGCCATGCTTGGATTTGTCATGGCTGCGTACAAGGTATGCACTTGAACTTGGTTGCATGGCTCCAGCTCAGTAGTCAGTATGGCAGCCCTGCATAGCTCAAAGCTATGTGCACTTGGACTTGGACTTGGTTGCATGGATCCAGCTCAGTAGTCAGTATGGCAGCCCTGCATAGCTCAAAGCTATGTGCACTTGGCCTTGAACTTGGTTGCATGGCTCCAGCTCAGTAGTCAGTATGGCAGCCCTGCATAGCTCAAAGCTATGTGCACATGGACTTGAACTTGGTTACATGGCTCCAGCTCAGTAGTCAGTATGGCAGCCCTGCATAGCTCAAAGCTATGTGCACTTGGATTTGAACTTGGTTGCATGGCTCAAGCTCAGTAGTCAGTATGGCAGCCCTGCATAGCTCAAAGCTATGTGCACTTGGCCTTGAACTTGGTTGCATGGCTCCAGCTCAATAGTCAGTATGGCAGCCCTGCATAGCTCTAAGCTATGTGCACTTGGACTTGGTTGCATGGCTCCAGCTCAGTAGTCAGTATGGCAGCCCTGCATAGCTCAAAGCTATGTGCACTTGGATTTGAACTTGGTTGCATGGCTCCAGCTCAATAGTCAGTATGGCAGCCCTGCATAGCTCAAAGCTATGTGCACTTGGACTTGGTTGCATGGCTCCAGCTCAGTAGTCAGTATGGCAGCCCTGCATAGCTTAGGCAGCCCTGCAAAGCTACGTGCTCTTGAACTTGAACTTTGTTACATGGCTCCAGCCAGCAATTTGGCTGCTCGTTGTCTTCGGCAGTAAAAACAAATACCAGGACAAATGAAAACGTGAACAAATCACATCCATACATTACTTTAACTTGCCTAGGATTCAAGGTGTTATGTTGTCATAATGCATTGAACTGCAATATACAGAAATGTGTTTTGTTTTCCTTGAACTTGAACTTGGTCACATGGCTCCAGCCAGCAATTTGGCTGCTCGTTGTCTGCGTCAGTAAAATAATTATTTAGGGCAAATGTCAACGTTAACAAATCATATCCATCTATTACTGTGCGTAGGATTTAATTTGTTGTGTTGTCATGATGCATCAAACGCCAATCTACATTAAAGTTTTTTGTTTTACTTGCGCTTGAACTTGGTCACATGGCTCCAGCCTGCAATTTAGCTGCTCGTCGTCTTCAGCAGTAAAAATAATTATTTAGGGGGAATGTCAACGTTAACAAATTGTTTTCTTCCTCTTCTTTCATGGTTTGATTGCTTTCCATTCGCAAATCTACTGCCCATGTATTAATCCATCCACCCGTCCATCCATCCATCCTCCTACATGTATCTGCATCCTCATGCATCTTCACTTGCCTGCCTCTCCCCCCCCCCCCCCCCCCCCCCCCCCCCCCCCCCCGTGCGCCCCTCTCCCATCCCCTGCACTGTTGGGCTAGTGAGTTTTCGCTTGGTTACATAGCTCCAGCCAGCAATATGGCTGCTCGCCGCCTTTGGCACTAAAAGTAAATTAAGCAGGAAAATGTTAGCATGAAGATTCTTTGTAGGGTTGGGCTAGTGAGGCTCCCACCATTATCATTGTTGTGTTGTCGTCATTGTCGCATCCTCCTTGACCACTGTTTGTTTTTTGGGCTACATAAAGCAGCTTCTAGGCAGGTCCCTTCATTGACCCCCGCCAGAAGCCAGCTAGTGCTTCTGAAAGCTGATATGGCAGTCACTCCATTGCAGCTGACAATATCGGGCTTGACCCAGTGGCTGGCTGATGGAGCTGCCATGAGTAGCCCCCCAAAGAAACGGTGTACCTCAGACGTTCCCAAATTGAACTATCACCACCCACCCAACTACACAACTACCACCACATACCCACCCACCTCATGTTTCCCTACCTCGATCTACCACCACCTACCCACCCACACACCTTATGTTTCCCTACCTCAAACTACCACCACTTACCTACCCACACACTTACCCACCTACCACCCACACACCTTATGTTTCCCCAACTTGAACACTGCAGGGGAATGAGTCTGCTGAATTGATGGCATCCCAATTGGAACATTTGTGCATCAGGGTCCGTCATCACATCCCACCCCACGTTATATCGAACTACCACCACCTACCCACCCAACTACCACCACCCACACGCACACCACATGTTTCCCCAACCTTCCTCAACTTGAACACTGCAGGAGAATGAGACTGGTGAATTGATGGCATCCCAATTGGAACATTTGTCCATCGGGGTCTGTCATCACATCTCACCTCCTGTTTCTCCAACATGAACTAGCACCACCTACCCACCCAACTGCCACCACCAACACACACACCTCATGTTGCCCCAACTTGAACACTGCAGGAGAACGAGACTGGTGAATTGATGGCATCCCAACTTGAACATTTGTCCATCGGGGTCTGTCTGCAACTGGCATTCCTTGTTTGGGCCTCTCTGGTGCCTATCACCAAGGGAGTCAAGAACGAGGCCTTCGGTCCCTTCTCTCCTCGGGCGGAGATTGTGAATGGCCGAGCTGCCATGCTTGCCTTTGTGGCGCTGGCTGTCTTGGAGAACAAGGCCGGTGTCCCATTCTTCTAGACACTTTTGTTTTTCGACGACACGTAGCCATTCCATAGCTGTATGGCAGCGCATGGGTCTGGCTAAACTGGTGAAATCAGAAATGTCCCCCCGAACCCCATACCGGGCTCCGCACTCCGCGCTATATTTCGCGCCTGAAGCACGAATGCTTTATTTAGCCCCTAAACCCTGGTGGCAAGTTACCGAATTTCCTACCTTGCGGCGCAATAAGTTTTGTAGGTAAATTCTTAGATGTGCTTATGCTTAAAAATATTTAGGGTGGGGCAAGGCTTGATAGACCTATATAGATACATCTGAATGAAGCTGGGTTTTTGAAAAGGGGCATAGGACACCTTTAAAAATCAAAATCTGCTTGTATGTTGAAAATGAAAAATGGCATAGGGTACCATATCATATTGCAGGCCGCTTAGAGAACAAGCATGGGATTTCTTACGCATATTTGATGTAACTGCATGTGTCATGGATATACCAAGTATTTACATATATTTGCTTTATATATTTATGTGTGTATAGATCTATATTTTGGACCATACATACATTTATTTGCCGCTCCCTGCTTTTATATAGTCTCATGCGTAGACTTGGTGACTTTGAATTGTTACATGGTTTTCAGCCAACTCTGGACTGCTCACCATCTTTAGATTCCAAGTCCCACGGAAACTGGAGAGCAATCTAGGCAGATTAGGCAGTTTATAGACCAGTCCGGGGTTGGCTGAAAACATGTGCTGGTAACAATCCAATCATTTTTTTGAATTTGCATTGTTACATGTTATTTTAGCCAACTATGCCCTGCTCACCTTCTACTAATGCCAAGTCCCCCTGTGCGATACCCACGCCCAGAGCAGATTAGGCAGGTTAGAGACCTGCCCAGGTTTGATTTGTTTTATGCGTATACCGCATGCTTTTCGTGTAGTCTACCTGCATAGATCGAAGTAAACCAATTAATTAAATTGAAAAGTAGTACACCTGCATAGTAGTAGGATAGACTTACGAGTGCCCACGGGCTTCACTGCCCCCATATATTGTATTTTCAGCTACAAGCAGCTGCAGCTCCTTTAGCCGGCCACTGGGCCAAGCCCCAAGATGGCGACAATCCAGGAAAGCTGGTTGAGTCTGATTCAAGGTGCACCAGGATTATAAGACTAGCCAGTCAGGGGAGCTTGAACTTGGTTACGTAGCTTAAGCCAGCATTTTGGCTGCTCGCCGTTTAAACTGCAGGTCCTAACGGCCAACCTTGGGATTGCAGTCCGACGCTTGTGCAGCCAGGGAGGCTGCCTCTAGCTGAAAAAAGAAGCTATGATCCCCCTCCCTTTAAAACATGACCATGCATTTGAACGAGCGTTTACGCAAGTGTGAACATATCCATCTTGAACTTTGATTCATGGCTACAACCAGCAATTTGGCTGCTCGTCGTCTTCAGCTGTAAAAATGTTTATCGGGGAGAGTGTAACTTGGAACAAATCATATCAATATATTATTGTCACATTCCTAGGATTCAATGTTTTATGTTGTCATGATGCATGAAACTTTGATCTACGTATATGGTTCTGTTTCACCCCTCAGATGCCTCTATCGCAGACGAAACTTGGGGAGGGTCCTTACTCCTTTGACCAGAAGAACGGGTCTATGGCATCGCAGGGCATGGGCTGTACACTTGGTTGCGTTTCAGGCAGCTGAGCTGGGGGATTTTCTGAAGTACCCTTTTCCCTAGTCCTTCTTCTCGTTCAGTACAGAGTCCAGGTCATGTTTCTATCACAATCCAAATCAAACAGTCTATTACGTTTTGCAAGCTAACTGCTTTTCGTGCGTATTGCGCGGGCAACGGGGGGGAGACTTGGAATTGGAAGACGGTGAGCAGCCCAGGGTTGGCCTAAAAACACTTACCGGCAACAATCCAGTCATTTTTTCGAATTTGAATTGTTACATGTTTATTAGCCAATTCTGGACTGTTGATCGTCTTCCAATAATGCCAAGTCCCCACGTGCGATACCCACAGATACCAGGAAACAGACTGTGGGAATTAGACAGTTAAGAGACTTATCCAGGTCCATTACAACATGGACTACGTCACATGGGGGCCGGCCGGTGGTCGACCGCTTCTAAGAGGAAACGCGGCCCGACTAGACCAGGCCAGACCTTCCCCAGATCTACCATCTAGAGGTGAGCAAAAGTAATAAGGCACCTGTAAGGCACATTGTTATATATCACATCCCTAGCATCTTGATTAAATAAGCATATCACCCCCATGATACCTCTCTATGGCTCGTGTTCTGGGTTTGTAGGGCTCTGGTTGAAAGCACATGTATGCCTTCCTTATGCTAGGGGGAGCCCTCCAACTTCTCTGACATTCCATGTGGCATAAAAGTTGTTACCCAAACAAGATTTTTTAATACTTCTGTAAGATTCGTTTATCCACCCCTTCGGTTCCTAAGTCTATTGCTATGGAAGGTCTTTACGGTCCGAGGTCCACAAACTTTAACAGGTTGGCCCTGCAGATTTTGCAGCACCTACCCCCTCTAGCACATACAGACTTAGTGACTAGTCACACACAATGGCACCATCAACCAGGAAGTGGTCAGGCACAGCTGAGCAACACACAAGAGTACAAGCTAGCCCCACGTAGCATGAATAAACAATGGCAAATGAAAAACAAAGGAGATCCTGTGTTTTCCCAAATGTAAAAGTTGTTAACCCTAACAACTAACACCACCCCTAGTTTACAGCTCACTCACATTCATGCCAGCACCCAGCCACCCAAGCTAAATATAGGGTTACCCCATGGAAGCTCTTACCCTGGGCCCCTGGGGTCTAAGTGACTAGTGGATGGGAACAGTCTAAGCCCACGAAACAGTGGTTTAGTTACTTATGTTCACGTGGCTGGTTACTTTTTATAACCCCAACATGTTATCTGAGGTGTGGTCGGCATTAACTTGCCGCAGGGCTGCCCTACTGCCCCCCCCAGATTGTTAAAAACGTTACGTTGGGCGTTTGAAACGCAGATGAAGGCCTTTATGTTCGAAACGCAGGTGTAGGCCTCTTTGTTTGAAATTCCATCCAGTATGTACGGGTAACAGTTAAATCAAATCAGGAACAGAGATGGGCTGGCTGACCATCAAGTGCTTGAAGTGAAACCATGTGACAAATTCAAATCAGGATCAGAGGTGAGCTTGCTGACCATCCAGTACTTGGATTAAAACAGACATGGATTCAATCTGAAGACGGATTCATCACATTGGATATGGGTTACAGTTGGGACCCTATACAAGTTATTTAATGATGTGGTGCATGGCCATCCTTTTGCTAGGTGCTCCTTGTATTCCCAAATTCCCCATGCCTCAATTTTGATGTAAATAGGCTGTAAATAGGTCAATAGGGAATTTACATTCCACACACACATCTAGAGTTGAACACAAATGAACGGACCAAGTTTCAAGCTATGTTTGGATATCCATGTGGCATGTTTGGGGTGGGTGCGTGGAGTTCACATCCATAGGGCCACATACTTGCAAAAATATATGCCACATGCCACTGCCTAGGCACATATATTTAAGCATGCCAAGGTAGGGAGTACTCATGGTGCCCATGAGGCCAAGCCAGTCCCCCCCCCCCCCCCCCCCCCCCCCCCCATGTAGGTGTACCCAATGCATCCCCCAAGTATGCTTCGTGGCTACCTGGACAAAGGTTGCAACTTGGCCCGATGACTTGACCGTTTGACTTGAAACGTCGCATACCGGGAATAGATCGCCTGCCGGGGTCCGCCGACCTACCGGAATGCCGATCTCGCTCCACCACCGAGCCTGGCAACATGGAGCTGTCTGAGAAGAAACAATTGAATTGAAACCCAAGTACTCTTGGTTTGATGCAGTATGGAACAGGAAATTCGCCGAAAGCGTCATTAGGCTTACGTAAAAGTGGCACCATGGGCCTAAGCCCTGCGCGCATCGCGCACTACATCACCGGCAGTGCGCGGCACGGAGAGCTTTTGTCCGAGTCGGAGGCGGAGGGGGTCCATAACTGCTGTGCCACGTGGAGTAGCCTCACACTGGTGTTCACACGCTCGTGGCAGTGGGTCGAAGTAAAACCAGGCGACTTTCCTCCTCTTCCACTCCTCCGGCGCATGGACGGTGGCTTAGCTTCTAGCGGAAAACCTCCGTAACTTGTATTTCTCCTTGGTTTATTGATTGTTATCCTCTTGATATAATGGGAATAAACAAGCCGGGATGACAAGTACGACCAAGGCCGACGGGGGTTCTGTAGCATCGCCCATTCATATTCAGAAGACGTATGTTCACTTCGGTTCCTCCTCGCAAGTATGTGGCGGAAAGCATGGATCTGGGCACCTCAGCAACTTCTTCTACATCTCGAGGGGGGCATTCGCGCTAGTCTACAGGGCCCTTCTGTCTTGCGAAGACGGTGCGTATCCAAGGGAAGCATGAAAGCATGAAAGCACGAAAGGCATAAAACACAAGAAAGAAGAAAGAGAAGCATGGCGCATGCGAACGAAAATAAGGGAGGTAGCCGAAAGGGGTGACTTGTCTGGCCCTGCCTCAGACTGGTAATGGGAAGCGGGGATAGCCGAAGAAAGGATCACTGTTTTCACTCGTGCCTCTGTGTGTTCCCTTTTGGCTTGTGGTCGATCGCAATTTGATTTCTGAAACTGTGGGAGAGGGTGAGAAGAGGGTTGGGGTGTGGGCTGGAAAAACCTGGCTGGAACTATGCCTGGCTTATGCCTTTACCCAGTCTATAAAGTTGCTCCCTTGGCCTGAATGATCAAAGCCATAGTCTGCACTGGTGATGGGGTGGGTGCACTGCACTGCTAATGATGGGGTGGGTGCCCTGCACTAGTGATGGGTGATTTTCTCAACTATCTGCAACGCCATGAGGAGCCAAATGGCCAATAATTAGTGAGGGCCCACAGTAAATGGATTTTTATTCTGCGGGCATGTCCACTGTTTTTCTTTGTCAGCTTCGAGCACCAGCTTCTAGACAGCTCCCTGAAACTGCCACTGGGCCAAACCCAAAGATTCCAGTAGCACTGGAAAGCTGACTATATCAGCTTCCATGTGTGTAGGTTGCTTAAGGTTTAGATGAAGAAAGAGCCCAGGGAGTTCCCTAGAAGCTGCTGCTCGTAGCTGACAAGAACATGTGTGGGCGTATCTGCCCAGTATATATTGTGGTTAGACAAGCATCAGTGGTAGCTTGAAGTATGACCCAAAAACTCGTAGTTTTTCTTTTCAGCTACAAGCAGCAGCTGCTAGGCGACTCCCTGAGCCGGACACTAGGCTAAGCCCCAAGATTTTGACAGTTCTGGGCAGCAGATTCTGTCAGCTTCCAGATACACTAAGTTGCATTAGCTTTGGGCAGATAGCCAGTCAGGGGAGCTGGCTAGATGCAGCTGCTTTTAGCTGAAAAGAAAAACACTGCAAGAACTTGAACTTGGTTACATTGCTCCAGCCAGCAGTTTGGCTGCTCGCTGTCTTCAGCAGTAAAATAAATTACCAGGACAGGTATAAGACCCTATGTGGCCTTTTGCAACCCATGCGTGTATGTATGTTACAGATGCAAACAATGAGACATTATCTTATTACGTGGGGCATTATCTTTGAGGCCGTTGTCTGTTGGTGAACCTGTACCCTACACCTGCAGACAACACAACCAAACCTCATTGATACAAGCACCTTGAGCACATACCTGCTTTCTGCACTCAGCTGCATTGCCTGCTCTTGTTTGCAACTAAAATTTGTGTGAAAGATAGGCTTACTTGCACCGCTCTCCATGTTTTTGGGCGGAGCCCCCTCTTCAAGGGGGCGGGAGCCCCCATGTTCACCCATTTGTCCGTTTGATCGAAAAAGAAAAAAAACTTGAAGCCTGACATGACAGCCAACGGACGCGTAATTAACTCGCTTCGGTCAGCTCCATTCTTGCCACCTTTCGTTCCGTTGCCAACACACTCCGCCAACTTTCCGCGTCACTTGCGACGCTGCACAGGACTTGTATCCTCCCAATTCTTAGGTATGTTACCACTGCATCCTTTTGGGGCTACGCGTAGCAGCTTCTAGGCAGCTCCCTTCCCCTGTCCTTGGGCCAAACTTGATGCTGGCTAGTGCGTCTTCAAGGTGACATGATGTATGTATGTGTATGGTGCAGTCCAGGGATAGGCCCAATAGGCTATAGGGACTTGCTCAACCGAAGTAGGAAGGGCTTAAAAAGAAAAAGCACTGATTAACTGAACCCCAAACAATCGTTTTACCAACGGGGGCCCTGCGTTTGTGCTATAGCGATCATTTAATTCTACAATATAACTGATGTGTGTTCCAACACAGCTGACAGCTTTAGGCTTGACCCTGTGGATGGTTAATGGAGCTGGGTGGAAGCTGCCATCTGTAGCCCCAGAAAGAAACAGTGTATGTTTATGTCCAGGGGTAGCTTAATAGGCTGCAGGGACACACCCAACCTTAGGGAACGGCAGCTAATATATAAGTGTTTGAAAAACCAATATTAACTCATATTATTATAGTGTCACAATAATATTAGTTTTTCAAATAAATTCAAAATTCTGGTTAGTTGGCTCGTCCGACAAATATTATATAATATCATATAAGATTATTTATTCACTAATATAATATAACATAGCCGACCCCTATCCAACCTCGAGCAACCACGATGAAATATCGGTTAGAATGACAGGAGGGGATAATTAAAAGAATTAGTAGATGAAGTGGATCCCAACCCCTGGTGGGAATGCGTCCCTATTCCCATTTCTCAGCCCATGCCTATTTGTGCATATAACCGAAATAACAACAAAAACAGAACAAATTGATTTTTTGTTTGCGGGATTGTAGCCCAGGAAAAGTGTCCTCATGGTTTCCCTCTTATAGCCATTCAGCGGACATTTTGGAATTGGCTTTTCGAAACACTTCGTTATTCGTAGTTCAACCTCGAACTTGAGAATACAACCCGAGAATTCTGACATCTTAGCCGGATAGTAAAAAATTCTGCGAATTCTCAAATTTTTTGCCTGAAAAGTGGAGGAACGAACGACTAACAATGAGACCCATATCCGTTGAATTGCTATGAATAATGTAAATAATAAGGAAGTCCTTTTGACTTCGTCAAGCCGAGGGCACGTTCGAGTCCGGTAGGGCACCAGGAAAAAATAATTCGTCATCATCATAATCATCATCTTAAATATCCCCTCCGTGTATTTCAATTCTAGATTTATGCTTGGATAGCCCTTGGAAAGTAGATGAAGAATTACTTAACCATGTATAGGGACCAGGATAT
Organism: Chlamydomonas sp. ICE-L; assembly: GCA_013435795.1. Classification (NCBI taxonomy): domain Eukaryota; kingdom Viridiplantae; phylum Chlorophyta; class Chlorophyceae; order Chlamydomonadales; family Chlamydomonadaceae; genus Chlamydomonas; species Chlamydomonas sp. ICE-L. The sequence continues at coordinate 23,132,309 of JACBWV010000626.1, forward strand.
CATATTGACCAAAGGCAATATGATATCATACAAACTGCATCATATGATATTGTATATGAATGGTGACTATAAATAACCCTATATAGGGAACAAATCCCGGTTCGATGAATGGTTTAATGGTCGAGCTCGTTCAACCGATGAAGGTGCGGGTTCGAATCTCTACGGAATCTCTATCGCCGTAAGACGGGGCTCCCTTAATACCACGCCCCATCAGGCGTTCTCATTAATTTTTTAGAGGGACCGGAATATCATATGATTTTGACCGAAGGCGATAAGATATCATACAAACTGCATCATATGATATTGTATATGAATGTTAACTTTAGCCTAGCCAGACTGTCGGCATCATTTAAATATCATATGATGACACGATTCCTTATGATGTCATATTGCGATTCCCCACATACGTGCACAAATCCCCAAGCACGCACCAGTGTGTACTATTAATTGGGACACTATGAGATAGCACGCGCTAGAGAAACTTGTTAAGTCCGGCTTGTTTCGCACGCAATTCTGGTTATTTCCGTTCCCTACATTTACATCACTTGCCCTTCCATTTGGGCATTATGGACGTTATATGGATGAATATCGCAATTCTCGATTCTCAGGCTAACATTTCAGACTTCTCATGCCAAATGATCAAATCTGTGGTATGAACGACGGACAACGAAATGTTTCGAAAACCCCAATTGAAATCATCCGCTGAATGGCTAAAATCATACATTTCAGTCGCCCCTCCATTTGGGCCTTATGGACGTTACACGCATAGTTTCTGGCGGAGCCCCCTCTTCAAGGGAGTGGGAGCCCCCATGTTTACCCATTTGTCCGTCCGACCGTCCGACCATCCGTCTGACCGCGCTGAAGCCTGACACGTCAGCCAACAGACTGGTAACTATCTCGCTTCCGTTGCCACCTGTCGCTCCGTCGCGATCACTCTCAGCCAATTTTTAGCGACGCAGGCGACGCTGCATAGAACTTGTTCTTTTCAGCTACGAGCAGATGCTTCTAGGCATATCCCTTAGCCAGCCACTGGGCTGAGCCCCAAGATTTTGACAGTTCTGGGCAGCGAATTCTGGCAGCTTCCAGCCACACTAGGTTGCATTAGCTTTGGGCGAATAGCCAGTCAGGGGAGCTGGCTAGAAGCTGCTGCTTTTAGCCGAAAAGAAAAACACTGGTTGCACGAATGAATGGAATCATCCAATAAGCCTTCAATCCATTTATGCATGCATTTTCACTGTGGCACGAACTCAGGGCTCCCGTCAGTAAAACGATCGTTTTGGGGTTCAGTTCATTAGCGCTTTTTCGTTATAGCCCCTCCTGTCATGGTTGGGCAAGAACCTTTAGCCTATTTGGTCTACCCTTGGACTGTAATAACTATCTATCTATGCGTGCAAACTCATCCATCCATTTGACCATCAACCCATCTATTTAGGTATCAGTCTATCCATCCACCCACCCACCCACCCACCCACCCACCCACCCATCCATCCATCCATCCATCCATCCATCCATCCATCCATTTATCCATCCATCCATCCATCCATCCATCCATCCATCCATCCATCCATCCATCCATCCATCCATCCATCCAACCATCCATCCATGCATCCATCCATCCATCCATCCATCCATCCATCCATTCACCCATCCATCCATCCATCCATCCATGCATCCATCCATCTATCCACCCACCCACCCACCCACCCACGCATGCCCATCCTCTTACCCACCCACCTACCCACTCACCCATCCACCCACCCACCCACCCACCTACATACCCACCTACATACCCACCTACCCACCCACCCACCCACCCACCTACCCACCCATCCACCCACCCACCCACCCACCCATCCACCCATCCATCCACCCATCCGCCTACCCACCCTCCCACCCACCAATGTGACGAATGACCCACTGCCTCCATTCAAATTCTTCGAATCCTACGATAGCCTTGTGATGTATAGCATTGCATCGCCCTCCCTCTACAAGTCAGCCATATCTAGGGAACGGCAAGTCATATGATGTTGACCAAAGTCGAGTTTGATATCATATGATATCATACAAAAATCATATGATTTTTTTATCATATGATATGGTGCCCCAGGCCAATGTTACCTAGTCAGACCGCCGGCATCATATGATATAAATTTCGCCTTCAAGGTGTATGTAAGTATGTTCCAGGGGTAGGCCAAATAGGCTAAAGGGACTTGCGCAACCGTGATAGGAAGAGCTAAAAAGAAAAAACATTGATAAACTGAACCCCAACCAATCGTTTGACTCTGTGTAGGTCTGCAAACGCCTGTGGCAGTGAAGGTCCTCAAGCCTGAGAATGCTAGAAGTACAGCACACAGACAACGTTTCTTGCAGGAGGCTGCGGTGCACAATGCATTCAAACACAAGTGAGTGCACCAGGGATTTCCCACCGGTGGGCGAGGGGGGCATGGTCGGTGTGTGGGGGGGGATGCAGCAATGGGTAGGTTGGGCCGCCAAGGAGGGACACCACGTAATTCAAATAAGAGTTTTGGCCCAAATTAAATTTAGTAATTTAATATATATATATATTTATAATAAGTAGTAATTTAAGTAGTAATTTATATATATATATATATTTATAATAATTTATGTATATATATGTTTATAATAAGTAGTAATTTATATATATATATATATATATATATATATATATATATATATATATATATATATATATATATATATATAAAGAAATCATGGTTGGGTCGCGGTGGTCGTGGTGGTCGTGGTGGTGTCATCATCGCGTGCCCACGTGCCATGGGCGTGCGAAGTGTAACCGACTTGCAACCGACTTTTCGTTCACCCAACTAGCAACTCCCCGCCTAGCGGAATTTTCAAATACCAAAACTGCAGATTCGCTAAGCTAAGCGCACGCGCTCATAGCATGTCCACAACTGCCTCCGATACTATGAAGGCAAGACATTTAGAATCAGAAGATCCTCTCCTCGGAGGTCACCAGCCGACCCTCATATGGCTTGGCATGGCACTCAGAATAATAGCTTTCAGTTCTTCACGGATAATGCGACCATGATGCATGGCAACGGTCCTAATAGACAGGAGGGCCCGCAACACCGCCAGCCAGCGCTCAAAGCGAGCTTGCCAGAGCAAGGAAGACAGGGAAATAGCCAACAAGCGTCGACGTGATGCCCGCGCTGCCCGATCCGAGGTGCTACGTCATGCTGGTAATCTCGCAAGGAGTCAGGAACGAGCTACCGTGCCTGAGGAGGAACACAAAGCTGCTAACCAATCCAGGCGCGAAGATTATGCTGCCCAGCCTGAGAAGTTATGCCAGGATAATAATCAAGCCAGACCTTCATATCGTGATGCTTTTTTTCTCCGTCTGCGAGCGGTGCCACCATTCATCTCACGCATGCGCAATTTTGCCGTGCCATCGCATCACAGTCGTAGTGATTGGCATCCAGTTGCAATTAATTACGTTTGTTCAGATCGCCATGGCCATTCCGTCCCCCTGGACACTCGCGCGCTTGCCACGCCTATCCCATCTTTGCAAGCTCTTTTCGTTGTATAGAATATGAAGTAGGTTGCTGCGATTTTTGCTGTTCTGAGTTGACCGAGTCTCGACTGGGGCACTGTACGAGAAGACGAAGCTGCAGGTTTGTGGCCATGCAATTGCACCGGTCCGGTGTTCTCGGGGCGATCGGAATCTGAGCGTTTGCAATGTTGGTAGGTTCGAAGCACAGCGGGTCCCTCTTTCTGCACGATTGAATCCCACAGGGTGAAGTGAAGGGTAAGAGGTAGGGAGAAGAAGATTGTGTGTGCGTGTTGGTGGTTGGGGGAAGGGATGGTGGTGGTGGGTAAGGTGAGAGAAAGAGAGTGCGTGTGGATGGGGTGGGTGAGGGGTAGGGAGAGGTCAGGATGGGGGGGAGGGGGGGATGGTATGTGTGTATGACAGGGTGGGAGGCCACACCTGAAGCAGAAGGGGAATAGGTAGGGAGAAGAAGGGCTGAGATGGCTGATTTCTTGACTGTGTGTAAGGGAGGGGGGGGGGGGGGGGGGGGAGGGGGGGCATACAAGGGCGTTACCCGGTATGTAACCCAGACCAGACTAGGACCCATGGCCTGGGTGGGGGGTGGCCACCGGCCACACGGGCTACCGTACTAGTATATATATATATATATATATATATATATATAGTACGGTAGCCCGTGTGGCTCTTGGCCACCCCCTACCTATCCCACCCAGGCCCTGGGTTCTGGTCTGGGTAACAGAACGGGTTACGTCCTTGTATGTGCATCCTACCCCACCCGCACCCCTCATCTTCCCCTTGGCATACACAAAGGCAACCCTGTCACACACTCGCTACGGCTCAGTGTGAAGATAACCTTATCGTTGCAGGGTGGGGGTAGTGTGGTGTCTTGGGGGGGGGGAATATTTAAACTGTATAAGGTACTGCGAGCGGTGCAAGGAGTACGCAGCACGGCAGACGAATGTACCAACAGAGCCTGCAGAAAGGTTGGAGAATGGAGGCCAACCACCTCAAATCACGAGTTAGGCGATGTGATAGCGAATCATGCGATGTGATAGCATGATGAGATGACGAATGTAATGCTGAAATGAAGAATCAAGTGCGTGAGCCAAGTGAGAGTCTAAGGCCAGCCGAAGCCTGAGCCAAAGTGAATGTTCTGAGTCGAATTGTCTTGTATTGTAGCCAAAGCAAAGAAGGCAGATGGTGCGCTAAGGACAGGACCCGAGGGGTAAGGTGGAATCAGGAAAAAGGTAATGATAACGCCTGGTGGGGTGTGGTGTTAAGGGAGCCCGTCGTACACGGGCGGGGAGCGGTCTCCTACCTGGAATCAGGAAAGGAGGTGAAAGGCGGAATCAATTGAGACGCGAAAGCAAAGGTGGCATTCATTGGCAATGAATCGCAAGCCCGGTTCTGTTGCTACCACGCAAGCGGGCACAACTACCCAGATTTGGGCCGAGATTTGCTCCCAGTGCCACTGTACACACTCCTCCATGTCACCCCTCCCGAGCTGCTGGTGCCAGCGCCCCCTTCTCAAAGGGGCTTGCACCACCCAGGTGAAGGCGACAGTGAAATCTGTTCACTCCCTTGCCTTGTCACATATATCTCTGTCCTGCTGCTGCAGGCATATTGTGCAGTGCATGGAGACTTGCACAGTGCCACTGTACACCCTCCTCCCTGTCACTCCTCCAGGGCTGCTGGTACCAGCGCCCCCTTCTCAAATGGGCTTGCACCACCCAGGTTGTGAAGGCGACAGTGAAATCTGTTCACTCCCTTGCCTTGTCACTTATCTCCCTGTCCTGCTGCTGCAGGCATATCGTGGGGTGCATGGGGAGTTGCACAGTGCCACTGTACACCCTCCTCCTTGTCACCCCTCCCGAGCTGCTGGTGCCAGCGCCCCCTTCTTAAAGGGGCTTGTACCACCCAAGATGTCAAGGCAACCATGAAGACTGTTCACTCCGTTGACTTGTCCTTTATCTCCCTGTCCTGCCGCTGCAGGCATATCGTGGAGTGCATGGGGAGTTGCACAGTGCCGCTGTACACCCTCCTCCCTGTCACTCCTGCAGGGCTGCTGGTGCCAGCGTGCCATTCCCCAAGGGGCTTGCACCACCCAGGTTGTGAAGGCGACCGTGAAATCTGATCTGTTGCCTTGCCTTGACTTTTTCTCTGTCCTGCTGCTGCAGGCATATCGTGGAGTGCATGGGAACTTGCACAGTGCCACTGTACACCCTCCTCCCTGTCACTCCTCCAGGGCTGCTGATGCCAGCATCCTATGAGAATGGCTCTCACGAGTGCTGGGCAGTCGTTATGGAGCTAGTGACTGTAAGTGCCTCTACTTGGTGTTTATAATTTGGTCTTTGGCTTTGTTTCTTTTTTTTTCTTCGGTCTTTGCTAAAGTAGCCCGCCAGGCAGTCGTTAGGGAGCTAGTGACTGTATGTGCTACTCTACTTGGTGTCTATAATTTGGTCTTCAGCTTTCTTTAAGATTTTTTTGGGTCTTCGACCTAGCCAGCTGCGCCTAATGAACCCAGGTAGCTGCACCTGCCCACCACACCTGCTCTAGTTGTATTTGTACTTGAGGGGTCATCGACCTAGCTAGCTGCGCCTAATGAACCCAGGTAGCTGCACCTGCCCACCACTCCTGCTCTAGTTGTATTTGTACTTGAGGGGTCATCGACCTAGCTAGCTGCGCCTAATGAACCCAGGTAGCTGCACCTGCCCACCACACCTGCTCTAGTTGTATTTGTACTTGAGGGGTCATCGGCCTAGCTAGCTGCGCCTAATGAACCCAGGTAGCTACACCTGCCCACCACACCTGCTCTAGTTAATAAGTACCTACACCTATTTACATTTCCCCGATCCAACGAATGGCTCAATGGTTGAACTCCTAAAAAGAACGAAGAAGTTGCCGGGTTCGAATCCCCACGGGTGCGATTCAGTCTTCGCAGTCGCTATCAACCGCCATGGTAGCTTTGTCCAGGTAAAGTAGCAGCCAGTTCCCTACCGCCGTAAGACGGGGCTCCCTTAATACCACGCCCCACCAGGCGTTATCATTACCTATACCTACACCTATCTAGCCATGCCTAATAAACGAACTCATGCAGTGGTTATGGAGCTACTTACTGTGAGGGCTACCCTACTTCTTGTCTGTACTGGAGGTGTCTTATGCTTGATAATGTAGCCAGCCAGGCAGTCGGCATGGAGCTCGTTAATGTAAGTGATACTCTAGGTGTTGTCTATACATCAGTCTTTGGCTTTCTTTTCTTTCTTTTCTTTGGTCTTTGGTAAATTAGCCAGCCAGGCAGTCGTCACAGAGCTAGTTACTGAAGTTGTTGTCTATACTTGAGGGGTCTTAGGCAGGGAAAAGTAGCCAGCCAGGTAGTCGTTGCGGAGCTAGATACTGTTAGTGCTACTCCAGCTGTGTCTATACTTGAGGGGTCTTAGGCCTGGTATAGTAGCCAGCCAGGCAGTCGTCACAGAGCTAGTTACTGCAGTTGTTGTCTATACTTGAGGGGTCTTAGGCCTGGTATAGTAGCCAGCCAGGCAGTCGTCACAGAGCTAGCTACTGCAATTGTTGTCTATATTTGAGGGGTCTTAAGCTTGGCAAAGTAGCCAGCGAGGCAGTCGTCATTGATCTAGATACTGTAAGTGCTACTTTAATACTTGTTGTTCATACTTTGGTCTTTGCCTTTTTTTCTTTGGTCTTTGGTAATGAAGCCCGCCAGGTAGTCGTTATGGAGCTAGTTACTGTAAGGGCTACTCTACTTGGTGTCTATACTTTGGTCTTAAGCTTTTTTTTTTTTTTTTGGTCTTCGGTAAAGTAGCCCGCCGGGTAGTCGTTATGGAGCTAGTTACTGGAAGGGCTACTCTACTTGGTGTCTATACTTTGGTCTTCAGCTTTTTTTCTTTTTCTTTGGTCTTTGGTAAAGTAGCCCGCTGGATAGTCGTTATGGAGCTATTGACTGTAAGTGCTACTCTACTTGGTGTCTATACTTGAGGGTTCTTAGGTTTGGTTAAGTAGCCAGCCAGGCAGTCGTCATTGATCTTATTTCTGGAAATGTCAAACCTAAATACGTATAGCAATCCACCACTCACTTTTCAAAACAGAGTTGAGCATGAGCACTATTATGATGCGTAGAAGTATGGCCATCCGACAGCCCGGAAGGGTTTCGAGTGTTCGCGTATCTGCCACCCAGATTCGACCCACCAACACCATGACCAAGCCCAGCACACCAGCGACTAACAACTACGGCGTCATTGATCTTGTTACTGGAAATGTCAAACCTGAATACGCATAGCAATTCAGCGGAGGATTTGAGAATCGATATTTCGAAACAGGTCGTATTTTGCAGGTCGTACCTCAGACCTGCAGGTCGTACCTCAGACCTGCCAGTCGTACTTCAGACCTGCAGGTCGTAGTTTGCAGGTCGTACCTCAGATTTGGCCTGACATTCCAAGAATCCTTGGAGAATTGTCGAAGATTTTGCCTGAAAAAGTCAAGGTTTGACTGTCGATCCCAAATGATCCGCTGAGTTGGTACGACACACTGGGAGTGGTCGGCCCCAGTGCAAGCAAACAGGCTGGCCCCCTCAACCTCACGCTTCGTATTAAGGCGTCCTATTTATTTTATGTATTTATTTGATTTATTTATTTGATTTATTTTTATGTATTTATTTCATTTACACACTCAGTCTGGTCATGAAGATGAGAGAGTGTTCTTCTTTTCAGCTGCAAGTCAGCTTGACCCATTACCCGAGCCTATACCCACTGAAAGATTGGGGGGATGTCGGCACCAATTCCATGCCTAGACTAAGATCCTTCACTCTTCTGGTCCCGAATTTCATGACGCAGGATGGAAACCTATATGATCGAATTCTCCAAAGTGGTGGTCATCCAAGCCTTGGGGGCCTGCCACAATATTCATTGGCCCAGGGGCTGACCTGGCTAGCTGAGCTGTCAGACGCGATGCGGTACATGCACAGCCTAACACCACTGTTCATCCACCGAGACTTGAAACTTGAGAACGTGCTCCTTACGAGAGACCCCATGACCGGTGCTCTTTCAGTCAAACTGTGCGACTTTGGCCTTGTGGTGGTGGGTACCAGTAAATAAATACATAAATGAATAGTATGCCTTCTTATGAGGCGTGAGGTTGAGGGGGCCAGCCCGTTTGATTTCACTGGGGCCAACCACCAATAAGGGGGGTGGGTGGGGTGGGGTGGGGAGGGGAGTCTGTCATTCCCCTGGTGGTGGGTTTTGGGCCTGTTCCATGTTTCTGCACGCGATAATGGACTGGAAGGAGACAGTGACATGGGTGTGCAGTTTGGTGCAGAGCTTGAGGGCGGAGGTACGAGTATCATAGTTAGGGATGTCAATATCTTACAGGTCCCCAAGATTAACGGGCAATATATCATACAATATTGAGCGATATACCATATGATATCGTCAATATATCATACAATATTGAGCGATCTACCATGTGATATCGTCGATATATCATACAATATTGAGCGATCTACCATGTGATATCGTCGATATATCATACAATATTGAGCGATATACCATATGATATCGTCAATATATCATACAATATTGAGCGATCTACCATGTGATATCGTCGATATATCATACAATATTGAGCGATATACCATGTGATATCGTCAATATATCATACAATATTGAGCGATATACCATATGATATCGTTGATATATCATTCGATAGATCTAGGCGATATCACTCTTGACAACCCTACTTAGTGCGGTCACTACTCTATATGGAGCTACGTGCAGCACACCACTGCTTGCTCCACATACGCCGCCCCTACGCACTCCTCCTCTAAAGACAGATAAGTCCCCGATGGATCGGGTTGGTTGGATAGGATTGTGTTAGATTAGATTGGGTTGGATTGGGCTGGATTAGGTTGGGCTGGATTTGGTTGGATTGGGTTAGGTTGGATTGGATTAGGTTGTGTTGGATTGAGTTTGGTTTGAGTTGGGTTAGATTGGATTGGGTTGTGTTGGATTGAGTTTGGTTTGGATTGGGTTGTATTGGGCTGGATTAGGTTGTGTTGGATTGAGTCTGGATTGAGTTGAGTTGGGTTGGATTGGGCTGGATTAGGTTGTGTTGGATTGAGTTTGGTTTGGATTGGGTTGAGTTGGGTTGGATTGGGCTGGATTAGGTTGTGTTGGATTGAGTTTGGTTTGAATTGGGTAGAGTTGGATTGGGCTGGATTGGGTTGGGCTGGATTTGGTTGGATTGGGTTAGATTGGATTAGGTTGTGTTGGATTGAGTTTGGTTTGGGTTGAGTTGGGTTGGATTGGGTTGGGCTGGATTTGGTTGGATTGGGTTAGATTGGATTGGATTAGGTTGTGTTGGATTGAGTTTGGTTTGGATTGGGTTAGATTGGATTGGATTGGGTTGCGTTGGATTGAGTCTGGATTGGGTTGAGTTGGGTTGGATTGGGCTGGATTAGGTTGTGTTGGATTGAGTTTGGCTTGGATTGGGTTGAGTTGGGTTGGATTGGGCTGGATTAGGTTGTGTTGGATTGAGTTTGGTTTGGATTGGGTAGAGTTGGATTGGGCTGGATTGGGTTGGGCTGGATTTGGTTGGATTGGGTTAGATTAGATTGGATTAGGTTGTGTTGGATTGAGTTTGGTTTGGGTTGAGTTGGGTTGGATTGGGCTGGATTTGGTTGGATCGGGTTAGATTGGATTGGATTAGGTTGTGTTGGATTGAGTTTGGTTTGGATTGGGTTAGATTGGATTGGATTGGGTTGTGTTGGATTAAGTTTGGTTTGGGTTGAGTTGGGTTGGATTGGGCTGGATTAGGTTGTGTTGGATTGAGTTTGGCTTGGATTGGGTTGAGTTGGGTTGGATTGGGCTGGATTAGGTTGTGTTGGATTGAGTTTGGTTTGGATTGGGTTGAGTTGGGTTGGATTGGGCTGGATTGGGTTGGGCTGGATTTGGTTGGATTGGGTTAGATTGGATTGGATTAGGTTGTTTTGGATTGAGTTTGGTTTGGATTGGGTTGAGTTGGGTTGGATTGGGCTGGATTGGGTTGGATTGGATTGGGTTAGATTGGATTGGATTAGGTTGTGTTGGATTGAGTTTGGATTGGTTTGAGTTGGGTTGGATTGGGCTGGACTGGATTGGGTAGGATTGGATTGGATTGGTACACCAGCTTGCAGGCAAACTTTAAACTCTATAATCAGCTCCCAGCTAGGGATCCTGTAACTGGTGCCCTACCAGAAGGGACCGGCATATCATATGATGTTGACCAAAGGCAAGTATGATATCGTATGATGTTGACCAAAGGCGAGTATGATATCATATGATGTTGACCAAAGGCGAGTATGATGTCATATAATATTGACCAAAGGCGAGTATGATATCATATGATGTTGACCAAAGGCGAGTATGATATCATATGATATCATATGATATCATACAAATTGCATTATATGATATTATATAGAAATGGTACCTTTAGCCCAGTCAGACTGCCGGCATCATATGATATCATGTTGCGGTTCCTACCTATCAGTAACCTTTTGCGACTTTGACTTGTAGGGTCAAAAATAATCTTTCTACCACTTTTACCCACTTTTCCACCACTAACCCACAAGGGCCCACGTTTCCTCTACTAAAACCCACCATAGCCCACTGTAACCCACTTGTTCACCACCAACCCACAAGAGCCCACGTTTCCTCTACTAATACCCACCATAGCCCTCTGTAACCCACTTGTTCACCACTAACCCACAAGAACCCACTTTTCCTCTACTAAAACCCACCATAGCCCACTGTAACCCACTTGTTCACCACTAACCCACAAGAGCCCACGTTTCCTCTACTAAAACCCACCATAGCCCACTGTAACCCACTTGTTCACCACTAACCCACAAGAACCCACTTTTCCTCTACTAAAACCCATCATAGCCCTCTGTAACCCACTTGTTCACCACTAACCCACAAGAACCCACTTTTCCTCTACTAAAACCCACCATAGCCAACTGTAACCCCCCCTTCCATTACTAACCCACAAGAACCCACTTTTCCTCTACTAAAACCCACCATAACCAACTTTTACTAGAACTAGAACCCACTGTTAAGAGCACTACAACCCACTTGTCCACCACCAACCCACCAGAAACCAGTAGAACCCACTTTTCCTCAAGTAAAACCCACCATAGCCCACTTTTCCACCACTAGAACCCACTATAAAAAGGCACTAAAGCCCACTTGTCATATACCAACACACTAGAACCCAGAAGAACCCACTGTTCCTCAAGTAAAACCCACCATAGCCCACTTTTCCACCACTAGAACCCACTTTACCTAATACATGTCATAAACCCACCCACATGTCATAAACCCACCCACATTGTCATAAACCCACCCACGTGCCCATTAATGGGCACTCAACAGCCACTTTTCCACCACTATCACCACTATACCAACCCAGTAGAACCCACCATGAAAAGGCACTAAAACCCACTTGTCCACCACTATCACCCACCTTTCCTAATACTCAGGGTATTGCTAGGCATGCAAAGCAGATGGAAGATCCATAGATCCTGCCCCCTTGTACTGGCCACTGTAGAGCACACTAACACCCTCTTGTTCCCCACCAACCCAGTAGAACCCACCATAAAAAGACACTAAAACCCACTTGTCCACCACTATCACCCACCTTTCCTACTGCTCAGGGTATTGATAGCCATGGAAAGAAGATGGAAGCTCCAAAGATCCTGTCCCCTTCTGATGGCCACTATGACGCCATGAGTGATGATGTGAATGCGAATGAGGCGAAAGGAGCGGGTGATGAGGGGTACAGTGCCAAGGTGAGGAGGTGGTCAGTCGGTGTGTGTAGTTGTGTGTGTGTGTGGTGTGGTGCGGGGGGGGGGGGGGGGGGGGGGGGGGGATAATGAGTGTACGGTCAGTACGATGATGCGAATGAGGCAAAAGAAGCAGGTGATGAGGGGTACAGTGCAAGGTAAGGAGGTGGTCCGTTGGTGTGTGTGTGTGTGTGGGGGGGGGGGGGGGGGGGGGGGGGGGCAAGCAGCGGAGCACAAACCAAGCATATCCCCCTCCTCACATTTGCCCCCCCCCCCCCCCCCCCCATCACTCCACCTACCCCTCTGCACCTGTACCACATAGGGACTTTCCAAGATCTTGAATCAGAAATCAGCGCAGCTCAACCCCAAGCAAATCCCCTCCTCACACATATGCTGATATGCCCCCCCCCACCCCCCCCCCCATCACTACCCCCTACCCCCCTCTGCACCTGTACCACAGGACTGTTCCAAGAGATTGAATCAAAAATCAGCGGAGCACAAACCCAAGCATATCCCCCTCCTCACACACCTTCCCCCCCACCCCCCCCCTACCCACCCCACACACCACACATACACCACCGCCCTACCCCTCTCCAACTTGTTACCACAGGACTGTCCCAAGAATTGAATCAAAATCAGCGCAGCACACAACCCAAACATATCCTCCTCCTCACATACCTCCCCCCCCCCCCCCCCCCCCCCCCCCCCCCACACACACACACACACCCACAACCCCTAACCCCTCTGCACCTATACCACAGGACTGTTCCAAGATATTGAATCAAAAATCAGCGGAGCACAAACCCAAGGCCTTAGTCAAGAGCCCAGGATCCAGCACAACAAACGACAGCTCAGGCTTCACGTTCAACCGCCACGAGCAACTCACCCCCCTGGGCCAGCAGCGCCAGCGCATCTCCTTCTCCTGGAGTGGAGAGTCCTCTGGAGCCTCCCTCGGGTCTCTCTTCTCGGACCAGGTTTGCTCTCCCCCCACCTCGGCCCTCAGCGCCAGCAAGGAGTCCACCCCCTCCTCCAAGGAGCCCTCCACAAGTTCACCGCTGGGTGGGCTCACCCACTCCAAGGCTCCAGGGGGGGGTTCTCCTAGCCTTGGGAAGGGCAGTCTCGGTCTCGGTCTCGGTTTCACCCACACCAAGGCAGCAGAAGCCCCTGTCTGCCATGGGCACCCGGCCAACGAGTCGCATCCGCATGAAGGGACAGATGGGTCACATGCACCCCGCGGTGCGGCGCGTCCTGGGGTCCGACGGAGCAGTGCACACGGTGCCCTAGGGAAAGGCGCGGAAGATAGCCAGGGGAGGGATGTTGAACTTGGCGGGAGGGAAGGTGCACAAGGTGGGAGGGAGGGTGTGCATGGTGGGAGGGAGGGTGCACATGGTGGGAGAGAGGGTGTGCATAATGGGCAAGGAAAGGACGCAGCCAGCAACGGGGGCAAAAGTCCCCCTCATGGGCAGGACAACAAGGCTCATTTCAAGCGTCACGCAGAGCCTCAAAACAAAGCGGCGGGGTGTGTGGCGGCATCAGCAAGCGCCGCTGATGTTGGTGATGAGCCCTCCACGCCGCAGAGAAAGGAAGAGAAGGGTGACGGGGCGTCTCATAAGGGCCAAAGTGGCCACGCAGGATGTACCCCGCCAAGCATGCTGAGGAACTCACTCTCCCAACAGGTACAAGCGCACATTAAATTATCATTTTTTTCTTATGACATGCCGGACTACTTATTGATTTATTTATTTATTTACTTGTTGAGGAACTCACTCTCCCAACAGGTGCAAGCGCACATTAAATTATCATTTTTTTCTTATGACATGCTGGACTACTTATTGATTTATTTATATCTTTATTTACATGTTGAGGAACTCACTCTCCCAACAGGTACAAGCGCAAATTGAATTATCATTTTTTCTTATGACATGCCGGACTATTTATTTATTTATTTATTTATGTGTTTATTTGTCGATGTATTTATTTACATGTTGAGGAATTCACTCTCCCAGCAGGTGCAATCGCAAATTATATTATCTTATGTTTTTTGTTTTTTGGATGAGCCCCCCCTTCTGGGCGGCGGGAGCCCCTATTGCTAATTAAATTTAATTGCTAATTAAATTATCACTTTTCCGGGAGGAGAAAAAAAAGATAGGCCACACCACGCCTGAAAAACCTGGGGAAGGCTGACCCCTCCCCCCCCCCCCCCCCCCCCCCCCCCCCCCCCCCCTCCCCCTTAAATAGAAATTGCCCCTTTTTGAAAAACTTAGATATGGATTCTGGGGGGGGTACAGTATGGCGCACGTAATGGCATCCTTGGAATTCCCACATAGGGATTGTGTGATAGTCAAAAATCAGTTCTGCACCCGCTCTGGGTTGCCCGAGTACTGTAGTCACCCTTCACCTTTGCTGGGGGCGGCTCAAAACCAAAATTCTTATTATTTAAAACAAAACAGTAGCAGGTCAGTTTTCTCAGCATGGTTCAGCTACACTTCCCCTTGGGTCCTACTCAACTCGGCCTCGTTTTGGTGTTGTCGCATGGTGGAGGGTCGAGGCAGGGGCGGTTGGGTGTGGTGTGTGTGGTGTGGTGGGGGGGGGGGGGGGGGGGGGCACCACCCCACCACACACACATACTCCCCCCATATTATCAACCCATACACAGCCATTCACCCTCATACTCTAGGGGGGGGGGGGGGTGGGGGGGGGGGGGGGGGGCACCACCCCCCACCACACACCCATATTACCCCCATATTACCCACCCATTTACCCACCCATGTTATCAACCCATACACAGCCATTCACCCTCATACTCCAGGGTGGGGGGGGGTGGGGGGGGGGTAAATACTTATTGCATGAGGTCCAAAGTGGTGCCAATAGTCTACCCTTACGAAGGCCTACTCATAGGTGGTCTCAAAATTTCATTTGGAGGTCTGAGTAAAAAGTTAGCAAAAACACCCCCCCCCCCCCCCCCCCCCCTCCTAATGAAATGCAAAAAAACTGACCCCCCCCCTCCCCCCCCCCCTCCTAAATGAGCTGCTCAGAATGACCTGAAAAGTCACTTTTAATATCGCCTAGTTACATGCCATTACAGCCCCGTTCTCAGAAAAAATCAATCGGCCTGACTGAAAATTCTGTGGCTTGGGCTCCTCCTGACTTTTCCAGCTAATTCTTTTCTTTTCTGAGCAAGCTTCTACGTGTAAACAATCGCTAATTAAATTATCACTTTTTCCAGCTTATTCTTTTCTTTTCTTTTCTGAACAAGCTTCTAAATGTGTACAATCGGTCATTAAATTATCATTTTTTCCAGCTTATTATGATGGTGGGGGTGGGGGTGGGGGTGGTGATGGTGGTTATTATGATGCTTTTGTTCATCAGTGCTTTTTCTGTCGAGCCCCTCCTGATATCATGGTTGAGCAGGCCTGGTGGCGATATTAAAAATTGTGATTAGGGTGATGATGATGGTGGTGGTGGTGATGATGGTGGTGATGGTGGTGGTGGTGATGATGGTGGTGATGATGGTGGCGGTGGTGGTGATGGTGATGATGGTGGCGGTGGTGGCAGTGGTGGTGGTGATGATGGTGGGGGTGGTGGGGGTGATGATGGTGGCGATGGTGGTGGTGATGATGGTGATGATGGTGGCGGTGGTGGTGGTGATGATGGTGAGGGTGGTGGCGGTGGTGGTGGTGATGATGGTGGTGGTGGTGGTGATGATGGTGAGGGTGGTGAGGGTCATGATGATACTTCAGTTCATCAGTGTTTTTTCTGTTGGGCCCCTTCTGGTATCGTGGTTGGGCAGGTCCCTTAAGACTATTTGGCCTGCCTCTGGACTGTCCCTACATGCATATTAACATACAAACATAATCACTTACTTACTTACTCACTCACTCACTCACTCACTCACTCACTCACTCACTCACTCACTCACTCACTCACTCACTCACTTAGTAACATGGGTCAGCCGTACACCAAGCTGCTCTGCATGCTTAGCCCCAAGGATGACATGCTGGACTATTATTTATCTATTTATTTATACCTTTATTTGTCGATGTATTTATTTGCATGTTCAGAGTAACATGGGACAACTGTACACCAAGCTGCGCTGCATGCTTAGCCCCAAGGACGACATGTCGGACTATTTATTTATTGATTGATATATTGATATATTGATTTATTTATGCATTTATGTATTCATTTCTTTATTTATTTATTCATTTATTTATTCATTAATTTATCGATGTATTTATTTGCATGTTCACAGTAACATAAGACAACTGTACACCAAGCTGCGCTGCATGCTTAGCCCAAAGGACAACATGCCGGACTATTAATTTATTTATTGATTGATTGATGCATTTATTTATTTATGCATTTATTTATTTATTTATTTGTGGATGTATATATTACAGGTCCACAGTAACATGGGACAACTGTACACCAAGCTGCGCTGCATGCTAGCCCCAAGGATGACATGCCGGACTGTTTATTGATTTATTTACAGGTTAACATTAACATGGTTCAACTGTGCACCAAGCTGCACTGCATGCTTGGCCTCTAGGATGATATGCCGGACTATTTATTTATTTATTTATTTATTTATAATTTATTTATTTACAGGTCGAGGGGGGGGAGCAAAAACAAATCTCCTACCCCATGCCCATTTTTCCTACAGAGCGCTGAGTTTACCACCCACCCACCCACCCCCGGCTCCGGAACCCACTTGGAGGCCATTATCTCCTCCCACAATATTAATTAAGGGGTCAAAGTAGGGTGCATTTTGTATAGCTTGAAAAGGCCTATCTAATGGTGCTGCTTCCATAACCATGCACCCTATATGGAGCAAGCAACATCAAATAAGACAATACAATCAGCGTTTGTGGGCACACGGACGAAGCGCATCATCACCATCAATGTTACGTGAGAGGTAGGGTCTGGGGTTTAGGGCCCCCAGCCCCCTAATACGCCATAGCCTATGAAATTAACATGCTCAGCCAATACGAATCACATGCTCGGACTATTACAACGGATCACCTAGACAACCAACCTTTTTATTTATCCTCGAGGTTTAGCACCAGTGGGCCATGGGGTCATCCTCATCCTCATCCTCATCCTCATCACCCTCCTCTACCTCTCCTCCTTCTGCTCCCTCATCCTCTCCCTCTCCCTCTCTTCCTCCCTCTCCCTCTTCCTCTCCCTCTCTTCCTCCCAACCCCTCTTCCTCTTTCTTAACCACCCTACTCCAGAACAATGCCGGCACCTCTACAAGGGCTGCCTCAGCCTACAATAGATCTTGCGCCTCTTGCACCTTTTGATCACGCCTTATGATAGACTTGTGCTCCTTGCCAATGACCCCCTTCAACTCAGCCACACTCAGGGCAAATTTCTCAATGTCGTCCATGCTGAGTTTCTGGGCTGAGTGGACAGACTGCATGTGATGAAGGATGTAATAGCTCCACACGTGCTTGCGGGTCTTGCCGGGATCAGAAAGGCAGATAGGGCATGCAACAGGCCTATTGGTACAAGGGTTGGCTGTAGATCCCTTCTCAACAGAAGTGTAGGACATCTTGTAAACTTGAGGGCATGAAGACGTCACCACTATTATGTGTGAGGTGGATCCCTTCTTCAAGGCCACATTGTACACATCAGAGCTTCTGTCATGGCAGACAACACCGCAAAAGCCACAAGCCTCAGCAGCACATGCTGACACGCCATTGGTATGACCACATTCACGCCCCTAGATGTGACCAGCCACATGTAGTTGCATGGATAACATCTTCAGACTCTTTTTACAGCCTTGAACTTTGCATACCACTACCTCATCTCTCTGTGCACCTGCTTTTGGCAGTTGTGCCTGCTTTGGGGGGACACCATCACACAAGGGCCAAGACTCCTCGAGTTCTTGTGCCTCGCAGCGTTCGCAGGGTGCATGTTCAACAATTCCTGTCTGCACTCGTCACATTCGATGCTAGAAGGGAAGGGGTCCATCGGACAACATAAATTGGTCCCAGGTAGAAAGAAGAGATGGGAAGGAAAAAGAGCATGCACCAGTACGTTCGTTTCGGAATCTGTACCTCCTCGTCTTGTACTGCTGGGTTGGTTTGAGGTGTGGGGGGGGAGGGGGGAGAGGAAGCCCTAATAGCACCAATGGAGACTGGTCTTTACTGCAGGAACACCCCAGTTCCACTCCCATGTCATTCTGCGGGCTATGAAAACAAATCTTGAAAAGAACCTATTTTTTCTTAAATTCCAGTTTTTTCTACTGGGCCAAAAAAATAAATAAGACCAGATTCTTCATCCTCTTAACAAGCTCTACAAATCTGGGGCATTGGGTCATATATTTTTTCTGCCCCACCCCCCTCGTTACAGGTTTACATTAACATGGTTCAACTGTGCACCAAGCTGCACTGCATGCTTGGCCTCTAGGATGATATACCCGACTATTTATTTATTTACAGTTTCACAGTAACATGTGATGTGTCAACTGTTCACCAATCCGCACTGCATGCTTGGCCCCAAGGATGATATGCCGGAGTATTTATTTATGTATTTATTTAGTTGTTTGTTTATTTATGTATATATTTATTAATATATTGATTTATGTATTTATTTATGTACAGTTTCACAGTAACATGTGATGTGTCAACTGTACACCAATCCGCACTGCATGCTTGGCCCCAAGGATGATATGCCGGAGTATTTATTAATGTATTTATTTATTTGTTTGTTTATTTATGTATCTCTTTACAGGTCCACAGTAACATGGGACAACTGTACACCAACCTGCGCTTCAGGCTTGGTCCCGAGGATGGCATGGCGGAATATTTATTTATGTATGTATGCATGTATGTATTTATTTATTTATTTCTTTATTTATTTATTTGCAGGTTCACAGTAACATGGGTCAACTGTACACCAAGCTGCGCTGTATGCTTGGCCCCAAGGATAACACGCAGGACTATTTATCTCTTCATTTGCTTTTTTATTCATGTCTTTATTTATGTATGTATTTATTGATTCATTCATTCACTCATTCATTCATTCATTTATCGATGTATTTATTTATTTATGTATTTATCTATGTATCGATGTATTTATTTATTTATCTATGTATGGATGCATTTATTTATTTATATATGTATCGATGCATTTATTTATTTATCTACGTATCGATGTATTTATTTACAGGTTCACAGTAACATGGGTCAACTGTACACCAAGCTGCGCTGCATGCTTAGCCCCAAAGATGACCTGCCGGACTTGTACCAAATGGAGTTCAGGCTGACCGCTCGCTGCGGCAGCATCCTTTACATGGCACCCGAAGTCGCCCGCGACAAGCCGTATAATGAAAAAGCAGATGTG
>JACBWV010000626.1:23157014-23199172 GCA_013435795.1 Chlamydomonas sp. ICE-L
GTGCTCCCCTCATGGGTGTGAAGCTATCGGATAGCAGCTCCCTGTACACGCCCATCACATCCACACCGCCAAGCTCGGGTGTGAGCAGCCGGAGCGACAGCGACACGGCAACTACACGGGATGCCTCGGGGCACGGGGAGAGCAAGGCGGCGGTGGGAGCGGGAAAAGCTGCAGAGGGGGGAAGCCTTCTTTTGGCCGCTGCAAACATGCTGAATAGCCGAGTGACGCCGCTCAGTGGGGCCAACTCCAAGCTGTCCAAGCCCCCCTTCCCCCCTCCCAACCTGGCCCGGACAAGTGCCAACCTGGCACCTGCCAGCAACGACATCCCCTCCAACCCAAAGGGGTCAAGCTCTAGTGCCAAGCCTTCCTCAGGGCAGGCAGGGCAGGACAAGGCTACGCAGGAACTAGGTACTGAGCCTACCCATGTAGCGGTGCTAGCTACGGCACTCCCTGCCGCCCAATCGCAAGCTGCAGGGACTGGGCAAGGCCCCCCCTCTGCTGCTCACAGACCAGCTCATGTGACTGATCATGGCCCCACCCATGCAGCGCAAGGGGCGCCCCCTCCCCCCACCACGGAGGGGGTGCGGAGCACTGGAGAGTCAGAGATAGAGAAGAAGAGACAACAACTGCAACGACTGCAACAGATGCTTGCTGACAAGATAGCTGCAGGAATGGATTTGGAGCTATTGGCCCAGGCGAAGGCCGTCATGGGGGAACAGGACGGAGGAAAAGACGAAGGTGACAGCCGAGGAGGATGATCCCAGCTAATTGGTGGTTGGCCCCAATGCAAGCAAACGGGCTGGCTCCCTCAACCTCAGGCCTCGTAGTCAGGCGTTCTATTTATTTATGTATGACACAAGCAGGGGTAGCCTCTTTCAGTGATATACATTGGTCTAGTGGTAGACTAAGTCACTTTAAGAATGAGGAGTCGGGGGTTCGACTCCCCCTTCGGTCGCTCTTGGCGTTGCAGGTCGTCGTCAACCGCGATGGTAGCTTGTCCAGTTGAGGTAGGAGACCGCTCCCCACCCGCGTACGACGGGCTCCCTTAACACCACGCCCCACCAGGTGTTATCATTACCTTTCATTACAAGCGGGGGTGACGCTGGGTCGGCAGCTTATAGTGCACTCTGACTGATGCGGGTAGTGTCTTAACAGGGTTAGGGGCCTTAGCATCAGGGTTAGGGTTAGGGGCCTTAACAGGGGTGGGGGCCTTAGCATCAGGGTTAGGGTTAGGGGCCTTAGCATCAGGGTTAGGGTTAGGGGCCTTAGCATCAGGGTTAGGGTTAGGAGCCTTAGCATCAGGGTTAGGGTTAGGGGCCTTAGCATCAGGGTTAGGGTTAGGGGCCTTAGCATCAGGGTTAGGGTTAGGGGCCTTAGCATCAGGGTTAGTGGTAGGGGCCTTAGCATCAGGGTTAGGGGTAGGGGCCTTAGCATCAGGGTTAGGGGTAGGGGCCTTAACAGGGGTGGGGGCCTTAGCATCAGGGTTAGGGGTAGGGGCCTTAACAGGGGTGGGGGCCTCAGCATCAGGGTTAGGGGTAGGGGCCTTAACAGGGGTGGGGGCCTTAACATCAGGGTTAGGGGTAGGGGCCTTAACAGGGGTGGGGGCCTTAGCATCAGGGTTAGGGGTAGGGGCCTTAACAGGGGTGGGGGCCTTAGCATCAGGGTTAGGGGTAGGGGCCTAAACAGGGGTGGGGGCCTTAGCATCAGGGTTAGGGGTAGGGGCCTTAACAGGGGTGGGGGCCTTAGCATCAGGGTTAGGGGTAGGGGCCTTAACAGGGGTGGGGGCCTTAGCATCAGGGTTAGGGGCCTTAGCAGGGGTGGGGGCCTTAGCATCAGGGTTAGGGTTAGGAACATTAGCAGGGGGGGTGGGGGCCTTAGCATCAGGGTTAGGGTTAGGGGCCTTAGCAGGGGGTGGGGGCCTTAGCATCAGGGTTAGGGTTAGGGGCCTTAGCATCAGGGGGCGGGTTAGGGGCCTTAGCAGGGAAGGGGCCTTAGCACTCTGATGTTCTGGTTGATGCGCATGGAGCTGAAATGGCAAACTGTGGTGCATGGCCGAACACAGATGGTCGTACTGGCGTACTGCAGCACATGGCTGAACTCAGATGGCCGTACTGGCATACCGCAGCACATGGCTGAACACAGATGGCCGTACTGGCGTGCGGCAGCACATGGCTGAACACAGATGGTCGAACACAGGAATCATTGCACATAGGTGTGTATATATGACGATTAGGCAAGGAATTGCCAACAAGAGCACCTCAAGAATCATTGCACATAGGTGTGCATGTATTGCACGAAGGTGTGTATGTATGACGATGTAGGCAAGTTATTGCCAACACGAGCACCTCAAGAATCATTGCACATAGGTGTGCATGTATTGCACGAAGGTGTGTATGTATGACGATGTAGGCAAGTTACTGCCAACAAGAGCACCTCAAGAATCATTGCACATAGGTGTGCATGTATTGCACGAAGGTGTGTATGTATGACGATGTAGGCAAGTTATTGCCAACACGAGCACCTACGGAATCATTGCACAAAGGTGAGTATGTATTGCACGAAGGTGTGTATGTATGACGATGTAGGCAAGTTACTGCCAACACGAGCACCTCAAGAATCATTGCACATAGGTGTGTATGTATTGCACAAGGGTGTGTATGTATGACGATGTAGGCAAGTTATTGCCAACACGAGCACCTACGGAATCACCCTGCTTTATTAGGTTGCTCTTGCACGGCTCACTGTGTTTGTCCTGCCTGTTTTAATGTATGACTAGCATCTGAGCCCGTCGTACCGACGGGAGGACCACCCCCGTGGCCACGTCAGCGACAGGTCTCGACCCCCGTGGCCACGTCAGCGACAGGTCTCGGAAAATCGAGATCCGAAAACGGGTAACTCCGAAAGGGGGTATTCCGAAACCACTGCCCCTGGCCACGTCAGCGAATGGCAATCAGCGAGCGGGCAAGAGTGCGTGAGAGCGCAGGAGAAGGCCAAGGGAATGCTAGGACGGGTGGAGCTGCATGCGAAGTTATTGACAATGGCAGCGAAATGTGTGGGAAAGAGTTTGGGCAGATGGACAAAGGGAGGCTACACCGTAGAATATAGCGCAACTCAGGCAGGGAGCAACGAAAATAGCAGAAGTGCGAAGGAAAATTTGCGTATCAGAACAGCTTGGCTCAGGAAATGCAAGAGAATTTGACAGAGGAGCAGTGAGAAGGAGTCGAAAACGACACCGGCTTCATTAGAGCAGTGCAAAGCAGCGCACCAAGCCGGGTAACCTTGGGCTGGTGGGTGGATGGGTGGACGGCAGACAGGCAATCGTTCCTGTGGCTGCGCCAAAAAATCGAGATCCCAGACTGGCTGCCACCTGGGCGACAGGTCGGCAAGATATGGAACCAAAACCCCAAGCGGCTGGGCCAAAAGGGACCGACCACGCGCCGCGCACGCGCTATACCGCCGACAGAGCGCTATTATAGATAGGATACAGTCCAGGGTATTACATTTTGTCAAATTGGCCAGCGCTTCGAGCGCACAAACGTCGAATTGGTCAGCGCTTTGTAGTGCAAACAGCGCAAAAACTGCGCGCTGCGGCCACAGGGGGGTGAAAAAACTGAGTGAATCGCGCAGTGAGGCTCAAAAAGGGCGCGCGAACTCGTGCTGCCGCGCGCGCTTTGTAGTACCCTGCAGCGGAGTAGGCCAAAGGGATTTTTTGAACCGTGAACAATCAAGATTAACTGAAGGCTGTCAGGCAGGGTACTTTTTTGAACCGTGAACAATCAAGAACAACTGAAGGCTGTCAGGCAGGGTACTTTTTTGAACCGTGAACAATCAAGAACAACTGAAGGCTGTCAGGCAGGGTATTTCCATTGACCAAATTGGCCAGCGCTTTAGCGCACTTGAAGAAGAAAAAACTGCGCTTTGTTGTGCAAAAAGCGCAAAAAGTGCTTGCTGCGCCCACAGGGGGTTGTAAAAAACTGTGCGGAACGTGTAGTGGGGCTCAAGAAGGCAGCGCGTCTGCTCGCAAAAGAGCGTGCTTGGAAGTACCCTGCTGCCAGGAGGGTTAGATTGAAATTGTTACATCCGTGTAATACCGTTATTCACAGGACGTGAAGTTAAGGACACCATAGCGTAAGCCGGAGCTAGCTATAGTCACCGTTGCCAGGAAGGTTAAATTATATCTGAACTTTAAATTTAGATTTGTCGAACCTTGAACAACCAAGGACAACTGAAGGCTGCTAGGAGGGCTTTAAATTTAGATTTGAATTTAAATACGATGGGGGTTCTGAAGTCTGAGTGTTATCAAGAAAGTCATTTGGTTGTTGCTTGTTAGTTGGTTGGTTGGCTGGTTCAAGTCAAGTGGGAATCCAATTAGGACTTGCCCAAACTCAAATAATCAATCTGATTCTAGATTATTCGGAGGGGCTGAGTGAAGGTGATCACGTCTGAGATACGGCCCGGCTTCTCGGGCTTGGGGGTCCACAGGTGGCGTGTAACGGAATCCGGTTATGGGTCGGTTGCGGGTTGGTTACGTCTCGGCACGCAGAGATGCAAATCCTCCTGAACAATCCTGACCAGCATGCCTCATATGAAATTGAAATTGTTACATCCGTGTTATATAGTTACTCACAGGACGTGATGTTAAGGACACCGCAGCATAAGCCGTAGCTAGCTATAGCCACCGTAGCCTCATATGAACATCTGGAGATGCTACTTGGTCTCTGCTGGTAGCATCAAGAAGATGTTGAGTGTGACCAGTGCTCCAGATTTGGGAGCAGAACATTCCAGCAGTGAGGGCAAAGGACTGGAACAACCAAAGCATGGTGTGCGTTCTATCCTTAAGATCTTACATGCATATCGTACTCTTCACCCATAACTGTAACCCGCTTGATCCCAGCCAAAAAGTCGAGCTGCGTATCCAGCAGCATGTTTCATGCACCCCTTCTCATGATCAGCAAGGTAATTTAAAGCGCGCGCTTTTGAGCGCTGACTTTTTGACCCCCTCTGCGCTCAAAGCGCAGTTTTTTGCAACTCCCTGTGGGCGCAGCATGTAATTTTTGCGCTATCTGCACTACAAAGCGCAGTTTTTTTGTTGTCAAGTGCGCTACAGCGCTGGCCTATTTGGCAATTTGAAGTACCCTGATGATCAGCATAAGGAGCTCCAACGTATCATTGAACAATAAGGATTGCTTGTCCACTACCTAGTCTTTACTCTAGATACCACTGGTACCATACCCGTCACAACTATTACTATTTTTTTTTTTAATTACAAACTATTACCATTTTCTCCAACCTTTTGGATCAGTCTAACAAACTCATACCTAAGTAGTCGTTAGCCTCTTTCAGTGATAAACAATGGTCTAGTGGTAGACCAGATCGCTACAAAATGAAGAGTCGGGGGTTCGACTCCCTCTTCGATCGCTCTTGGCGTTGCATGTCGTCGTCAACCGCGATGGTAGCTTGTCCAGTTGAGGTAGGAGACCGCTCCCCACCCGCGTATGACGGGATCCCTTAACATCACGCCCCACCAGGCGTTATCATTACCTTAGTCGTTAGCGTGATGGGCCCATAACCTGACATAGTTAGGGAAACGGGAGAAGGCTGACACAAAGAGTTGATGAATCTGGATAGTCAAAAGGGGCCAGAGGCTCTACAGATAGTAAAGCCGACGGCGGCAGACCAGTGACCCTAAGGTTACCGTCTAGAGAGATCCACAGGTAGAACCACAGTACAGCTAAAGCCGACACACATCGCTATCTCCTCCTGTACCAGCTCTTCAGCATTCTTGCCACACGTCGCTTGAAAGAGTCCCTACCGCCAGGAGGGTGACTCTTACTGTGTCTGCCATCGTGCCTTCCCCCAGATGCGGCGTACGAGAGGGTCCCCTCAACACCAAGCCCTTCCAGGCGTTTTTTTGCCCATTGTGCACATATATTTTTGTCCATTGTGCTCTATCTCCTATGGATGTGTACTCCATGCATCCCCCACACATGCCCCACGGGTATCCAAACATAGCTTGAAACTCAGTACGGACACTTGCATGTTATAAGGTTTCACCCTAGATATGTGTGTGGAACTTAAATAGCCTGTTTACATAAAATTTGAGGCATGGGAATACAAGGAATACCTAGCAAAATGATGGCCATGCGCCAAATCATTAAATTAATTGTAAGGCCCCAAATGCAACCCATACCCAATGTGATGAATCAAACTGCACGCGAGATACGGTATACAAAAATAAACTTACATGCCATTATGGCAGATCTGGGCCAAGTCCGGCCAGGTCTGGTTGGGCCGCGTCCGCGTCCCCGCTTAGAAGCGGTCGACCCCCATCACATGTGACGCAGTCCGTGTGAGGCAGGGGTGTGAGACGAGGGCCTGTTCCATGTTCCGCATATCTCTGTTCGTATGCATGCAATGCTTTGTATCACGCCATCACGCCTCCTATGCCGCAAATATCCATGCCAAATTGGCACTAAGGCAAATATCATTCCCGCGCTCTGCTTTGACAAGAGTCTCTCGCATTCTGATCCCTCGCTCGCTCTTCCTCGAGTTATTCATTTTACCTCCTCTCGGGAGTCGAACAGGGAAAGCTTTCCTGCCCAGTCGCAGGAAACCCGCCTCTAGATATCAGTCTTTCTGTCTGTCTTTCTGTCCGTCCTCCCTCTTTCATTCTTCCTTTCTGTCCTTCTATCTGCCTGACTGTCTGTCTGAATTACATAGCCTTGGCACCCATGGGTTAGTTCCACCGGCGTCAGGCCAGCTCAGCTGTCAGATCATCCACTGCCTAGAGGCCAGGGGAGAGCATTATGCCATGGCTCCTTCAAAGGACAGCGGAATGAATGTATGATAGAAACACAACACTATGGAATAAGAACTTCATAGCCCAATGGCTTGTAAAGCTCTCTAAGGCATGACATGGATCAGTCACCACGTCGTGAAACGAGAGCTTCCGTCCCCAATGCCACATGGAGCACACAACAGCATGACATGGGGCAGTCACCACAGCACGAAATGAGATCGCCACCCATCATTACCAACGCTGATAACACGGGCCGTGCGCGACACGATGGTTTGGGGAGGGTGCAACACAGTAGCATGCCAAAGCTGCAACAACAAGGCACCAGGGCGTCCACAGACTGTGGCATGAGGAGGTCTCAACACAGCCCCTTGACACCTACAAAGCCTCCCCTCCCCCGGACGCACATCCCCCCCATGCAACAGAGCACCTGGCAGGAGCCCACGCCAACTGGTGTCGATTCATCTGCACACATGCCCTTCCTATCCCTCGAGGAGGCATTCCACCGTTGCCAAGGGGCATGCGCCAAGCATGTTGGCAATGTGCTGCGAGGGGAATCCATGGAAGTGCTTGCATCCATGGCGCTTGCTGATACCATTGTGTTTGAGCTAGTGCGCTTTCCATACTTTGCCAAGCTCTGGAGTGCCAATGATGCTTCACTAATTATAGATACCACAGGTGCGTTCTTGTAGGGGGTAGGGGGGTAGGCCAAATAGGCTACAGGGACTTGCCAAACGTGACAGGAAGGGCTAACAAGAAAAACATTGATGAACTGAACCCCAAACAATCATTTTACCGACAAGGGCCCCGAGTTTGTGCTACAGTGATAATTTAATTATACAATTTGTCCATGGTGTCTGATCACTTGCACACATTTGACGAAATGACAACCCATGTATAATCGTAATAAGATATACTGTTTATTTATTTTATTCACCCCTGGACTGTAACATACACATGCACAACACACGGACACATACACATACACATACACAAATACCCACGTACATGAACACAACACATGTATTTGTTTTATTTGCCCCTGGACTGTAATATACATGTACGCAACACACGTACACATACACATACACACTTACACGTATACAACACACGTACACATACACAAACACACTTACACGTACACAACACACGTACACATACACATACACACTTACACATGCACAACACACGTACACCTACAGATACACACTTACACGTACACAACACATTTATTTATTGTATTTACCCCTGGACTGTAAAATACATGTACACAAAAGATACACACATACACACGTACATGAACTCAACACATGTATTTATTTTATTTACCCCTGGACCGTAACAAAAACGTACAAAACACACCTACACCTGCACACGTACACAACACATGTATTTATTGTATTTACCCCTGGACCAGGCCTGGACTGTAAAATACACGTACACAACACACACAGACACACGTACACAACACATGTACACATACACAACACATTTATTTATTTCATTCACCCCTGGACTGTAACATACACATACACAAACCCTTGTAGGGATGTTGAAGCTACTGTCCAGAGTTTCTGATCACTTGCGCCGCACCCCGGCTTCCTTCGGGCAACACAAGCAGCAGCAGTTGATAGAAGCCATGGTCCAAGGGTGCGTGACATATTTGAACGCGGTGCTGTTTGCCGCCCTCAAACTGTCCTGCCCTTCAGTGAACAGCTTGGTTGACACAACCTTAGAGCCTTGGAGAGGGATTCGAAACCTTGTACTGCCCCATGTGAGGACCCTCCGCATGCTGATGGTGGAGTCGAGGATGTACAGTGTGAGTGCGATGCAGTCCACGATGAGGGGGATATGCAGCTGTGGCATGTCCAGACAGAAGGCCAGGATAAAGTGCAACAGCCTGTTTTGCATGGGCGGCACACCGTCCTGCCTGTACTTGCATGCCGACAACATTTACGCGCATCAGCTCAAATGCGCCGCGCAGGCTTTGGTCCAGCCTCCTGTGCCGGCTTAGTTCAGGGTAGGGTTGCTAAAGGGTAAATCAAAATCTGCATATTGTATTCTCATGCCTATCCAAGGCCAGGCTACATTACGAACCTTGGTGTTTTGAGGGTGCTATGTTCGAGCCACTGGGGGGGTGCTTTTTGGCGGAGCCCCCTCTTCAAGGGGGTGGGAGCCCCCATGTTTACCCATTTGTCCATTTGACCGAAAAACTTGAAACCCGACACGTCAGCCAACGGTCGCGTAACTAACTCGCTTCGGTCAGCTCCATCGTTGCCACCTTCCGTTCCGTTGCCAACACACTCCGCCAATTTTCCGCGTCGCTTGCGACGCTGCATAGGACTTGTTAGGGTAACAAAAGTTGCTACTAGCATCAAGGAGGTACAGGCTACAATGAGTGCCATGGTGCTACGTAAAGAAACTAGTTCCTTTCCATAGAAAAAACCCGGGCTCTGAGGCTTGGCCGTTATTGAGGGCCCGGTAACAGGCTTTGGTCCAGCCTCCTTTGACGGCTTATTACAGGGTAGGGTTGCTCAAGGGTACTTCAAAAACTGCATGTTGTATTCTCATGCCAATCGAAGGCCAGGCTACATTACACACCTTGGTGTTTTGAGGGTGCTATGTTCGAGCCTCTGGGGGGTTGCTTTATAGGGTTAAAAACGTTTTAGTATCACCAAGAAGGTACAAGCTACAATTAACGTCATGGTGCTACGTAAAGAAACTGGTTCCTTTACTTAAAAAAAAAAACCTCCTGTGTTTGCTTACTACAGGGCAGGATTGCTAAAGGGTAAATCAAAATCTGCATATTGAGACGTATCTGTTCTCAAGATCTACGTTTCACGGGCCCAGATCCTCGTCTCGTGAGACAAATTCTACGTTTGATGGGCCCAGATCCTCGTTTCATGGGACAAAATCTACGTTTCATGGGCCCAAATCCTCGATGCATGAGACAAATCTACGTTTCATGGGCCCAGATCCTCGTTTCATGATACAAAATCTACGTTTCCAACGCAACAGACCCCAAATCTGTGTTTGAGACGTGAAACATAGAGTTGGTGGTTGGCCCCAATGAAAGCAAACGGGCTGCCCCCCTCATCCCACGCCTCGTAAAGCAATCCTACCTGCCGGTATGTTTTACTCTGCCCACAAACGGTGAGCAGCCAGAAGGCGTATAGACCATGTAATTTCGCCAATAAATTAATACATAGAACGCCTTATGACGAGGCGTAAGGTTGAGGGGGGCAGCCCGATTGCTTGCACTGGGGCCAACCACCAACGCACAGGCTTGGGCTTCACCCTGGTAGGAGGAAGCTAGTCCGGACTTTGCCAGTCTGGGGGTGGGGGTTTAGGGTTTAGGGTTTAGGGGGGTTAGGATATAGGGGTAACTGGACTGGCAAAGTCCGGACTAGATTCCCCCCTCCGGTTCTCCCTGCACTGGTCTAGTGGTCTCGTTAGTCGTTACAGAAATACAAAATCTAAATAGTATTTGATGTCAGGTCCTTGGTCGTGCTTTTGAGACTTTAAAGCCCCCATTCTCAGAAAAAATCGATCGGCCTCCCTGAAAATTTGGAGGCCTGGGCTCCTCCAGGTTTTATATATTTAGAGCTTCCTCCCACTACCTGAGCGTGGATTTGTTTTTGCTGCCAAAGTGCCAAAGACGGCGAGCAGCCCAATTGCTGGCTGAAGCCAAATAACCAAGTTCAAGTTTGATTGTTTAGAAAGAAACATATTTTATTTACGTTTACATTTCCCTGGTAAATTCATGTGTATTGCCGAAGACGGCGAGCAGCCAAATTGCTGGCTGGAGCTATGTAACCAAGTTCAAGTTAGATAGGAATACTAAGTTTTGTGGTCGATTCTTGATTTTTTAGAAAGGAAAATTTGTTGTTTACGTTAACATTTCCCTCGTAAATTTATTTGTATTGCCGAAGGCGGCGAGCAGCCAAATTGCTGGCTGAAGCTACGTACCCAAGTCTAAGTCCATGTACAGCAACTCAGTTGTCGGGCTGTTTGCATAGCACCAGATCATTTTATTGGTGTCAGAGGAATGAGGAACACACATACATGAGCGATGGAGTTGGGCCTTTATTCCATTTATTCAAGCAAATTTCACCTAGACCTGGACAAGTCTTTAAACTGTCTGATCGAATTTTTATGCTCCCTGGTTTCTTTGGGTATCGCACAGGGGGCTTGGAATTGGGAGAAGACGAGCAGCCCAGAGTTGGTTAAAAGACCATGTAACAATCCAACCCCAGCTTCCTATGCTACCAAGTATTGCGCATCATCCGCTTAGTATGCTCCCTGGTTTTGTTATTCACCGGGTTTCACCGGCTCACCTAGAGTGACTTAGAGTGCACAGGACTCCTCCCTGCTGCACTGTACTGCCGTGCCGCTGCCAGCTATGGCACGGACACTGGTGCCGGTACCATGAGGTACCGCGGCATCCCAGTACTTTCTCCTAGCGCATTGATCGAATGCTTATCTAACTGAAAAGATCTTATCCTTACCGTCTTCCCCTCGTCTCTGTGCTTTGCACACGCTCCGGAAAACTACAGGCTACGGTCCCTTTGCGTTAGATTGTCCTTGCTCGGCGTATCCTGAGCTGAAGGGCATTTTGATTGTTGTCCCGACGTGCTTCAATTGAAAGGAGTGAAGAAAGCTCCACCTGACAAGAATCTCCCCATTGGGACACAACTCTTGTGCGGTATATCAGCCGTGAGCCCGGTGATCCTGCTCCATCGAGCATCAAGCTGTTCCGCCGGCCAACCTCCCCCCCCCCCCCCCCCCCCCCAACAACAATCTCTACCTCCACTGCGCCCCACCACCACCTTCCCACTTCCCGCTGCTTACGCAGCCTCAGCCGTCTCTCCACCACCGCCTGACCTATCAAACCCTCCAGCCCCCTCCCTAGTTGGACTTCACCCCAACCTTTCCTACCCCAAACCCTCCTCGTACCCAATCCTTCTTCCCCAAATACCCATTCCCAGATCTCGAGTTTCTTTATCGTACTCAGATCTCCTACTCCCTGATCCCGCCTTTCCCACCTACTTGAGCTTTGCCCTTCCCCTGACCTTCGCCATGGATGCGCGGCAATATCCCAAGTTCGACGGTAAGGGAACACCTGAAACCTTTGCTACCTGGTACAAGGACATGACCAGACCCATGCTAGACAGCTTCTGCAGGCACTCAGTGCTTCATGGTGACAGAGACTTCATTCCGTTCTCAGAACCAAAGGACGGCATGCACTATCTCACCTCGCTCAGCAGTGATATCACTGCTATCAGCAACTTTATTGCTATGAACCACATTTGTGACTCAGTCCACTCATCTATCGCTGCTGTTCTGCGCGACCGCACTAACAATGCAGCGTCTGCTTTGCGCTACCTGAGAACTGAGTATGGATCAGGTTTCATGTTAGATCCTCCTATCCAAACTCCACCTCCCACAACCATCAGATCTCTAAACTTCTCTCGCCACTCCATCGCAATGCAGCTCTCCCTTTTCGCCGAGCATCCAGGTCCCCCTCTGACCGGAATGCGCCACCACCACCGCCATTCGTGGATGCTCCTCCTCCCCCACCGAAGATGCCTCAGAATCCCTATGATCCTCTTGTCCTCTGCCCCTTGGACGACGCCAAACTCAAGGCCAGTCTCCGCGCGAGCGCGCAGAAGATCCTGGAGAAGGACCCTGACTGGTTCAAGGACATCGCAGAGGGTCGCTACAAGCAGCAACCACAACCTCCTCCAGGCCCCTCCAAGCCCCCTCCTGTAAACCAGCCGACTGCGACTGGTGCCCCATCGTCAGCGGGACAGGAATTCTGGATTGGAGAAGATGACCCTACTGGATCATCTGACCAACCTGAGGACCCAGCATCTGCACCTCCAGACCCAGCATCTGTGCCCACAGTGCCACCTGTCCATCCAGATGCTCATCTGCCTGGATGGTATCCCGAGTGGAAGGAGGACATGCTCAAAGAGCGGGACGCCCTGATTGCAAGTAAGATCTCCAGTGCCCTGCCCTGTCCTGCTGTCCACCCTGTCCTGCACACTGTCCCAGAGATAGGAAGTACCCCCACTCTGCAGAATGCCCACAGTAGTGGGGACCAACAAGACCAAGACCCTACTTCTGAGCCTGCACCTGTCCTTCACACTGTCTCAAAGATAGGAAATCCCCCCACTCTGCAGAATGCCCACAGTAGAGAGGACCATGAAGATGCTACTTCTGATCCAACCACCTCTGAGCACCCACCTGGCACTACCATTATGTGTTTCTACCCTTCCCAGCCCATGGCACATGACTGGGTACTCAGCTCTGATTCAATTCATCACCTCACCTACAACAAGCATGCACTCATTAGAATCATACCTCTATCTCCTCCAGTCCCAGTGTTCTTCCCTGGACATCCCCATCCACGTATGTGCTCTTCCACAGGCACAGCTGTCATCCAAGCACACAATGGCTTGATCCTAACCCTCAAGGATGTCCATATATGCCCCATTGATAGTGATCCCATGCCACTTATCATTCCACACACTGGCATCCCGATGCACCTCATAAGCATCCCAGCTATGATGAGACAAGATGATGACCTTACTTTTTCTTTGGATGACTCCCAGGCTATCCTATGCCTACCTTCCCAAGAGGATCAGGACCAGGACGTAGGACAGGAAAATAAACCTGGCCCCCCACTCCATTCTGTCCTGGTCTGCCATAACAATACAAAGGGGGGAGTCTATTCCACAGATGTATTCTACCCCAAGCCTATTGATCACCCAGACCAAGACAGCCCAGTTGACCCGTGGTACCTGAACCCTCACGTCATGGTACACCATTTATGCCCGGCAGGAAGAGCTAAGTGGACTCAACGGTTCAAGGACTCTACAGACCGCCTCAATGAACTGGCATCTCTTCCCCCTCCTCCTTCATCGTCATCTCCACCTTCTCCTCCCCCATCACCACCTCCAGGTGCTCCTCCTCCTCCTCCTCCCTCTCCACCAGCTCCTGTCTCCTCACCTCCCTCCACCTCTGCTGATCCTGCTGTCCCTCCCTCTACAAGCCCTGCACCTGCTTCTCCCAGCTACCGTACCAGGAAGGGAGATAAGAGAAACAGGCCATCTATGACTATGACTTGCTGGAACTGTGATGGATTTGGACACAGCTCCAGACAATGCCCCTCAGCAGACACCAACTTGGCCCATAAGCCACCCCTGGACACCCTTCCCCAGCTGACAGGTCCTCCTGGACTAGCTCATCCAGCATCCCATAGAGCCCCTGCCACTGTCCAGTACCACCAGAAATCTAATGGTGAGCCTTCCCCAAACTGCCTGTACTGGTCAGACTGTCACAGAGAAGCAGGATATGTAGAAGTCCTGCCAGGTAGTGCCCCTAGGTGTAGCAAGGATGATGATGCCATAGATGTTGACCAACAGCTGGCCAACATGAAAGCATCAATGCTAGAGATCTATAAGAAGAGATACCCATATGTAGCCAGCCAGAAGAATACCCAGCCACCAGTAGAGCTAGCAGTAGAGCTACCAGCACAGCAACCAGTTATGCCACCAGTAGAGCCACCAGTAGAACAACCAGTAAAGCCACCAGTAGAGCTATCAGTAGAGACACCAGTACAGCCAGCAGTTGAACCACCAGCAGAGCCCCTAGTAGAGCCAGCAGAAGATAAACCTGCAGAATTGAAAACTGCCATCCTTTCCCTGTTCCAAGAGGACATACTCCTCCAAACCATGACCCCCACTGGTATAACAGACTTCTCACCAGGTAGCACACCTCCCACCTCAGAGCCAGGCTCCCAAGCTGACATACAGAACAATGCCCATATGTCTGCCATCAGCTACACCCTTGAGGACCACAGGGAGGGGTACTACCCCGTAGGAGAACTGATGGAAATACTAGATCACATGATGCTCTTGCCCACCCCACCCTGCATAGTCAACATGCTCAGGGTCCCCTTATACACCCGATCCACGACTTCTATGCAAGGTACAAGTACCTGAGGTCCCTTCCACACCAAATCTGGAGAGAGCAGGATATGCCCAACAATCCTGCACCAGTTATTAGCCCTATCCACTTGCACTCCAAGCTGCTAGCCACTCTCATATATAAGTATGACACCTGCTCAGCTAGCATGAAAGATAGATTGAAGTGGACCATTTGCCTGCAGGCAGCCATGGTCAGTGCCTACTGCAATGCAGCTCACAGACAGCCAGGACTCCTCATGCAATCCCATCAGATCAGGACAGATGGAGAGCCCAGCCCTATCCTGATCTACGTTGATGATGCCATCATGCCCTGGAATCAGCAAGACTGTTTCATACTCAACTTCTGCCCTCCTGTCTTCCACTCTGACCCTACAGCTGACCTGTGGGATGACCTGCACCAGGCCATCACAACTAGACTTAAGCGAGATGGGTTCTACCAGATCCCATACCCAGTTGATGACACTTGATTCTCTGACACAGTAGCTAGCCAGCATTTGATAGATGATAAGCTTACATGGCTTCCCTTACAGCATTTTAGATTTTGACCAGGGCAGACACCCTGTCCCACAGGATACACCTGAGCCTCCTCTCTTTGCACCCCTTTTATAAACCAGCCTGCTAGTTTATCTTTCAAAGCATTACCTGCTTATGACTATTTTAAAGTCCCTCTAGTTTTTTTTTTCTTTTAACTCCTGTAATTCCCGAAATTCTCCAGAATGAAGAATATCAGGAATTGGGGGGGATGTTATTCACCGGGTTTCACCGGCTCACCTAGAGTGACTTAGAGTGCACAGGACACCTCCCTGCTGCACTGTACTGCCGTGCCGCTGCCAGCTATGGCACGGACACTGATGCCGGTACCATGAGGTACCGCGGCATCCCAGTACTTTCTCCTAGCGCATTGATCGAATGCTTACCTAACTGAAAAGATCTTATCCTTACCGTCTTCCCCTCGTCTCTGTGCTTTGCACACGCTCCGGAAAACTACAGGTTTCTGTGGGTATCGCAAGGGGGGGATTGGAATTGGAAGACGATATTAAATTACCATCCCAGATGAGATGATGAAGTAAATGATCACTGTTGCACGAACTCAGGGCACCCGTCAGCAAAACGATTATTTGAGGTTCAGATCATCAACCTTTTAGCCCTTCCTATCATGGTTCGGCAAGTCCCTTTAGCCTATTAGGCCTACCCATGGACTGTAACACATACGGTAAGCAGCTCAGAGTTGGTTGAATACAATTAAAATTCATACCCAGGGTTCAATTTTGAATACACGCATCTGGTCACATAAATATGTTTATTGTCACAGAAGTCCCACAGATGTAAGGAGTCAGGGGATGCAGCAGTGAGTGTAGTGGGGAAGTATGCCCCCAGTTAAGTTAGCCCCCACAACCGTTACACCTAAGCTCTGAAACCTAAACCCTGAACTCAAAACTTGTTTGAAGAGAAGACTGGAAACTGAACTGGGGGCGATGAATCCCTGGCGGCCCCCCGTACTGCATCAGTACTGCTACTGAGGAGGGCAGGCTCTACCTGAATTGCTTCTTTGAGAATGCCAAACACCTCCCGCATCTATTTCGCCCCAACACTGCAGCTAACGGTCGGTAGAAGTTCCGAGACCTCGTAATTCTCATCGCCCACAACTACTGGCTCGGCTTGGTTCTTGCACTCCTCCCTCCCCCACGGTCGCCCAAAGCGTTGCAGGTCGTTGTCAACCGCGATGGTAGCTTGTCCAGTTGAGGTAGAAGACCGCTCTCTACTCGCGTACGACGGGTTCCCTTAATACCACGCCCTACCAGGCGTTATCATTACCTTTTCCCCAGAGGTTGGACTTCCCCTAAGGTGCAGCAGTGCAACATGTTGGGGGGGGGGGGGGCTTTCCCTTTCGACTTTCCAAAGCAGCTTCTAGGCAGCTCCTTGAGCCAGCCACTGGGCTACACAAGACTTCAACAGTGCTGAAAAGCTCAAATTGCCAGCGTCCAGATGTTCCAGGCGATTGAGGTTTGGCTGTACAGTCAACCAGGGTAGCTGCCTAGAGGCTGCTGGCCATTATCGAAAAGTAAAGCTATGAGGTTGAGGGTATTGCATACTCTCACCAGGAAATAATTGCTGAGTCAGATCGTACCAAGCCTCACAAAACAATTCAAAATGTACCATGATAGGAACGCTTTAAATGGTAGCGAGATATACCCAGCAGGGTACTACATGACGCGCGCTAGTGCGCAAGGTTTTGGAGCCCGACTGCGTGATTTACGCAATTTTTAAACCCCCTCTAGGGACAGCACGCAGATTTCCGTGTTCAGTTGAGTCAAAAGAGCAACGCAAACGGAGGCAGTGGCGTCAAAAGCAAGACCCGAGATGACAAAATGTACTACCCTGGTACCCAGAAACAATCTGACTATGGCAATGAATGTTGGGCGGTCCCCCATACTCCATTAGCTTAGAGCTACCGCATGCCTGTCAACGTACACTAGGAGTGCTTCTGTACATACGTCAGGCCCCTCCTCTTCCAGAAGTGCGTGACTTATCATCTGACATGTCCGTGACAGATCATCTGACCCCTCCTCTTCCAAAAGTGCGTGACTAATCATCAGACATGTCCGTGACTAATCACCAGACCCCTCCTCTTCCAAAAGTGCGTGACTTATCATCAGACATGTCCGTGACTAATCACCAGACCCCTCCTCTTCCAAAAGTGCGTGACTAATCATCAGACATGTCCGTGACTAATCACCAGACCCCTCCTCTTCCAAAAGTGCGTGACTAATCATCAGACATGTCCGTGACTAATCATGACCCCTCCTCTTCCAGAAGTGCAGACATGTCCGTGACTAATCATGACCCCTCCTCTTCCAGAAGTGCGTGACTAATTGTGGGGGGCAAGTGCATCACGAGTTGTTGTTCTCCTCATCAGGATCAACAAACTCATTGATCAAGGCCTCCACATCCAAGACGATAGCAGGTGCAGATCCCATCATAGACATGGAGAAGAATCTGCGAGCAAACGGGGAAGGAGGCGCCCTTTGGGATTGGACTAGATTCCTAAGAAATATGGATATGAATGGGATGAGGGACCACAGGGGCCTTACCAGGTAGCACCCACATGTTGCAATAACTTGCCCACCCACCCACACAGCAAACTCCGGGGTACTAAAATCATGCATTTCGACTGTCTCCAAATCCGAGACAGGCCCAAATCAGGGGGGCGTCTGGGTCATCACTTTGGCTGCCTCGCCTTAAAACATGCAGCATCAGTGTCTTGGAAAAGTCCATACCCAGCCCCTCGCTCCCGAGTTCAATACTACTCTTTAGCACATTGGGTCAACAGATGCTCCTGGGTTCGATGCGTGCAACACATTTGTTGTGCCCCCCCCCCACACCCACCCACCACCACCACCACCCAGGAAAAGGGACATGATTGGGCTCCATAAACTTTGCAAGAACATAGGAAAGGAAGGCGAGGGGGTCTCAAGCTAATTCCCAAGATATGTGAATCGGAGTATGGATAGGGAGAGTGACTGGGAGGCAATCGAAAGTGGAGGCAAGTAGTCCGCCATGCCAAATCCGAGAATCCCAAATAAACCCCACTGGGGCCATACCAGCTAGCACCCACATGTTGCAATAACTCAACCGAAACCGAGGAGCCCAAATAAACCCACTGGGGCCATACCAGCTAGCACCTCCATGTTGCAATAACTCTGCCAAATCCGAGGAGCCCAAATAAACCCCACTGGGGCCATTATAGCTAGCACGCACATGTTGCAATAACTCAGCCAAATCTGAGGAGCCCAAACAAACCCCACTGGGGCCATACCAGCTAGCACCCACATGTTGCAATAACTCCGCCAAATCAGAGGAGCCCAAATAAACACCTGTACACATCTATTTATGAGAGTTTACATGTCCTGGTGGTTGGGCCCAGTGCAAGCAAACACGCTGCCCCCCTCAACCTCAGGCCTCGAAATAAGGCGTACTATTTATGCATTTACCAGTCCTGGTGGTTGGCCCCAGTGCAAGCAAACAGGCTGGCCCCCTCAAGCTCACGCCTCGAAATAAGGCGTAATATTTATAAATGTATTGTGTCTGTGTGCACAAATGTGATAATAATACAAATCGATCAATGCCCCTGGCAGGGACGTTAAAGCTGCCCCCCTCAACCTTATGCCTTAATAAGGCGTACTATTTATTTACCCTATTTACCCACTATATTATAATAAGGCGCTGTAAGGCGCAGTATTTATATATTTACCTGCTATTTCATTTGCTGGCTGGCCTGTCTTAACAGTGGTTGGTGGTTGGCCCCAGTGCAAGCAAACGGGCTGGCCCCCTCAACCTCACGCCTCGTGATGATAAGGCATACTATTTATTTATGTATTTATTTACCTGTCCTCCATTTTCACCAGCTCCTCCATAGGCTTGTGGTGGTCCAGCACCACAACGGTAGCGTCACCTGCTGGGCCCCAGCGGGTCTCGTTACATCTCCACGACTTGGTCAGCAGCCCCTCTGTTCAAAGGGTAGAATAGAGTCAGTACCAAGGGGTCATACCAGCTAGCACCTACATGTTGCAACAACTTGTTCTCCAGCTCCTCTGTTCAAAGGGTAGAATAGAGTCAGTACCAAGGGGTCATACCAGCTAGCACCTACATGTTGCAACAACTTGTTCTCCAGCTCCTCTGTTCAAAGGGTAGAATAGAGTCAGTACCAAGGGGCCATACCAGCTAGCACCTACATGTTGCAACAACTTGTTCTCCAGCTCCTTTATTCAAAGGGCAGAATAGAGTCAGTACCAAGGGGTCATACCAGCTAGCACCTACATGTTGCAACAACTTGTTCTCCAGCTCCTTTATTCAAAGGGCAGAATAGAGTCAGTACCAAGGGGCCATACCAGCTAGCACTACATGGTGCAACAACTTGTTCTCCAGCTCCTTTATTCAAAGGGCAGAATAGAGTCAGTACCAAGGGGTCATACCAGCTAGCACCTACATGTTGCAACAACTTGTTCTCCAGCTCCTTTATTCAAAGGGCAGAATAGAGTCAGTACCAAGGGGCCATACCAGCTAGCACCTACATGTTGCAATAACTCGGTCACCAGCTCCTCTATCCACTGAGTAGATTAGGGCATGGTAGATTACCTTTTTGGAGTTGATTGAAGTTTAATTCGATGATTTCAGTTGATCGGGATATTTTAGTTTGCTTGGAACTCATTTTAACTTGTTTGGAATGTGCTCTGTTTGGAATGTGCTTTGCGTTGACTTCCTTTGGTTGTGAGTGAGCAGAGATAAGGTAGCCAAAGAGACATACACAAATGTAGGGCAGTGATTTGTTTTCAAATCTGAAAGTGGGTTTTTCTAGCTTCATGTTTTTAGGCCTCCTCCAGGGACAGCGTTTTAGTGATTTTCATAGCTTTTTGTAGTAGCCTTGGATGGGGGGAGGGGGAGGGAGAGGGGGAGGAGGAGGAGGTGGGGGCGGAAATCTCTTTATAGCGATAATTTTGCTAAAACAGGTCAAAACTAGCGATCGCTATATAAAGCGGGATAAAAAACCTGATGTAGGGGGCACACATCTTACCAGCAGAAGCCAAGGCAATGGAGAAGGGGTTCCCAGATTTCTTCCCTTCCGATTGGTCTGTCAAGATGGCCTTGGCAAGCTCTACACACATAGAAACGTGGGTGGGGGTGAAGACTTGATGGGCACATCGGATAGTATCAAGGGGCCATACCAGGTAGCACCTACATGTTGCAATAACTGCCCCCCCCCCCCCCCCCCCCCCCCCTCCTCCTAAAAGGTAGGATCGATGAGCAAAACAGTCAGTATGTAGTTCCAGCGTCTATTTGCTCTGGTCCCCTTGTTTTATCTGTCCATTTCCACCCCACCTAAGCACACACCTGCACCCATCACCTCATCACTGACCCATATCATACACCCGACAGCTAATTTCAAGGCAGAGGCAACTTAGCTCTCGTACTGGAACAAGAGGCCTGGCAGCCTTAATACCAAGGAGCCATATCAGCTGGCACCCACATATTGCAATAACTTGGCTCCCGTCCTGACTCAAGGGGCTTGGCAGCCTTAATTCAAACGGATCTTAAGCGGGCTATCAACAGTGGGTTTCAAATTACTAGGGCACCAGGGAAAATGTAACCATCATCATCACATGGTATACAAGCCGTGTTGGAACAGCTGAGATGATAGCCCCACGTTGCCGACAAGCACGTGGGTTACATGTTACTAGTGCATTGTTCTTATTTATGCTCCAACAAGCCGGAGTCTGACATGTACGCACCGCCGGATTCTTAAATGTCCGATGAAGCCGGAGTCTAAAATGTTTCATGAGGGATTCAAATACTTGCAAGCGGAACTCATACAGGATCCAATCTCAACTCAAGGGGTTCCAAACAGTGCACAGTTACAGACACAAAAAGCAGGCAACCCCCACCTGAGCAAGCCCACATATCCTTGCTGATAGTGGGTGACCAAATTTGATCTGCAAATGATAAAAGCACTTCAATCCCTGCCTTGGTCAAGGTTTCCATGTTGATGGATATTGTGCGGTCACCCTCTGCGTTGATAGATGTAACTTTGAAGATGCCGTCGGAGTCGTTCAAGACCATCTGGGTTGGTTGCAGGAGTTTGTGGGAGTTAGTAGGTGGGTGCCCGGCGAAGCTGCTTGTGTTTGGGTTTGGTGCTTCAGACATAGATAGTGTTGTGTGTTTGCAGCGCAGGTGGTTATGGGCGGTTTCGGCGGACAGGCGGGGCTTAGGTGGGTGGATATAGTCCGTCGTGTTTGTTGTGTGTGTGTGTTCTGCTTGTAATAGGGGGGGGGGGGGGGGGGGGGGGGGAGGGAGTGCAGGCAGGTGGTCTGGCTGCGGGGTGGGTGGGTGGGTGGGGGAAGGGTTCATGCGACAAGCTTGACCACTGGCAAGAAATATAATAAATACACAACATGCAACAGATAATATGGACAGTACAAACATCGTACCTGATGCAGCTCAGACAACAACTGCTTCTTTTCACGCCTTGCTTTATCCCAGAGGGCTGCTCTCCCAGAATTGCCTTCCAGCCAAACATCCATAAGCCACTTCTGACTAGCTTGGCTGCCCTTGAGTGATATCAGCCTCGTTGCAATCTGATCAGCCAGTGAGGGGGGTGGGGTGGGGGGGAGGGGGGGATGGAGACAAGAGGAAAGTCGAAGTGAGCTGTGAGAGAAGTGAAAAAGGGGGGAAAGGGGATGGGATTGAAGAGGAAACGGAAGACAAATCAGGAGGGAGGGTTTCATTTTAAGCTGTGCAGTGCCCTACCACATTCTGACCAAGTAAATTCCGGTGTGTGGAAAATTGGCAAATGCCTTGCTCACTATCAGTGGAACAGGAGTGGAATCGAAGGATCAAGGGAGGAAGTGTCATAATGTGCCAGGAATTCAAAAAACCAAGAGGCAAGGAATGCCATGAGGGCAACACGAGAAGATATATGAGGAACACCTATTCCTCCAATATTAACGGCCTGCGTGGGTTTACCTAGTTGGTGGCCACACGATTCTCTAGCAGAACAAATGCAACCCATACAGATGAATTCCAAGATGCTTAATGCAGCTGTCCATCCATTTCCAGATTTATTGATCTTCCTAGACTGTTCCAAGATGACAAAATCCTTTCTTAATCTCTACTTGCAGTGCGAAATTCACCTTTTGCATCAGGGCCCTTTTGGCCCGGTCCTGATCCAGCTGAGCTGGGGATGGGGCTGAGATCCAGTCACCCTGCTTGAATGTTTTGGCCACATAGATGGCCAAGACAAAGCACTCTGCTGGCTGCATAGTCATGATGGTACTGGATTGATATAGACTGATCAAGACTTGAGAATGTGATCAGACTTGGGGGCACTGATGACTGGAGGAGATATGTTCAGAACGATGGCTCAGAAGACTCTTCAGGACTGCAGACAAATAAGCGATGTTTTGGTGAGAAAGAAACCGGGGACATAATCATTTGGGGCGTAAATCAAATCATCCTTTGTTCAGTAGCTTTAAACAGTGAATCAGCTCTCCTTATCTCTCTCCATCTCTCACTTTCACACACACTGACAAGTTCGCACAGATATGAACTGGGATTGTTTTGTATCTCTCATGTCACCACCTACAGATCAACCTAGTGTGACTCTTGTTAGTTGGATGTGCATATAAATTATTAATATGCAGACAGTTTCAGTCCACAGGGGCATGCATGGGCCAATGTGTCCTTTTGGCCCAGACCCCATGTGGTACGTCTAGGTGTTGCTCGGCTAAACTTCCAGAAGACAAGACCTTGATCAGAGGGAAAGATACGTCATAGAAAGAGATTTTGTGTTCGAATATCTGGGCATTTCAAGATTGGGCTGATGCAGCAACAACCTCACATGGTTGCAGAGGGCCAACCTACACGGGGGTTAATATCTAGTGCATTCCATTCCGACCTCGGTATTTTTGTATTTTGCCGTGGTGGGGACTTTGGTTGGGACTTGCGACTGGCCTGCCAATGATGATGGGATTGACGAATTCCAGCGGCCACAGCTTATGACCCGCGAGGAAGTAGGGTGGGCGATATCGCTGTGGAAGTAAAAAGTAGCACGTATCGAGGACTTTGATGAGATACGAGCAAAAGGACGGTCCTGTATGTCAGAGAATCGAGTGCAGATAGACGGCAATGTAGCAGCCGAAAATGCGGTTGGGCAGATCAAGGAAGGCGATATTACAAGGAATCACGAATTCGCGCGCAAGGGCTAAGTCTAGCCAGCAATCGGCTTCTTTGGCCTCTTCAAGGAAGATCTCAACTATCTGCAACGGCAACGGCGAGTGTAGAAGGCAGGAAACAAGAAGGAAACCTCTGCCTAGGGCTTATGCGGTATCCAGCCCTGCCAGGGGTTGTCGCCTGCTGTTATCGTCTGGCCGGTTATTAGCTCTGGTGTTAGCAGATGTCGGTTAAAGGAGATTGTCCACCAAGTTATGCTCGGTAGCGGTCTGCCGCCTTCGCCTGGCATTCGCCCCTCTTTATTTCACACACACCACTAGCTGCACTTTCCCGCCG
Source organism: Chlamydomonas sp. ICE-L (assembly GCA_013435795.1). Lineage (NCBI taxonomy): Eukaryota > Viridiplantae > Chlorophyta > Chlorophyceae > Chlamydomonadales > Chlamydomonadaceae > Chlamydomonas > Chlamydomonas sp. ICE-L. Next base: position 23,180,865 of record JACBWV010000626.1, read on the forward strand.
ATCGCTCGGGAACCAAACATAGCTGATTCGGACCAGGGCCCTGATTCGGAGTGATCGGACCAATCGGACCATTTCTACCGCAGACGCAGACATTGGCGATTGACGCAGGATCAAAAATTGATCGCGGGCAACCCAACAATTTTCCATCACCAACATCCGCGGGGGACGAGGGATCTAAACGGACAATTGGTGGGATGGCCCAAGAACTGGCGGCAGCCTGGTGGGTTACACATCTCAGGTCTGTTTGCTGGAAGAGGGTTAGAAGCAGCTTTTTCAATAGGTGGGTCCTTTACCCTCCCAAATATGGAGACTTGGGCTGGCTACATGAAGTAATGAGGAAAACGACGATTTGGTATTACAGCTTATCTGTTAGTCATCTTCCAACTCCCTGTTTTTTATTTCCTTACATGTCAGAACTGCAAGAATAGTGATTATGCCAGCTTCAAATTGCACTTTGTTAGCCTAGGTTGGGCTGAATAGCTGGTCGTGGAAGCTACCTAGAAGCTGGTACTTGCAGCAAAAAAGAGAAGCAGCATTTGATATTTGGGGACAGGGTTGGAGGGTCTGGGTGGATGGGGTCATCAGTTGACATCGGCTCGTTACAGCCCAGACATTGCAGAGGAGGAAAATCATAATCATAAAACACCATACTGATACATGAGGCGCATTGGCACAAATAAAATGGTTAACTGATCCCATCACCCCAAAATAAATATATGGGATGCACTTATTTTTATGGTACTTGGATCCAGCTCCTGCAGCACATCACAATGAGAGTCCCAATATCTCTAGGAGTCAAGGTAGCCTTAGTTCTGAATCTGAGAGGAGCCAGAATCGTGATGCTCAAGATCATCAGAGTCATGCAACACAACGGCATCAAAGCCCTGCATCACAACAGCACCCAAGTTCTCCATCGCAAATGAATCTATGGTGCTCTGGTATTAGACCATACACAACTGCATTAAAAGGGACCCATCACTAGTAGGTAATCCTACTAGTCAAGGATGAAAATCCATGGCTCTTTCTCAGCCCCCTCAGCAGAATCAGAGTCCGGCTTCACAACATCGGAGTCAAGACCTTCAGCAGAAATATAGTCGTCTATCAAGTACTTCGTAACAGAAGAGTCGGGGCTAGAGGCTGAATCAGAACCAGAGCCAGGGTAGATATACGACATTACAACAGCATTTTCATCATCCAGCAGCCCCTAAGGATGCTGCTCAATAGGATCTGATTTGTCTGCAGACTGGTGATCATTTGTCTGGGTATGATCTACATCCACCGCCTTTTGAGCTAGAGCCTCCATCCTTTCCAGAGCGTATATGTCTGATTTGTGATGAGCATCAGCCACACCAAGGTGTGAAGACTGCAGGTCTGTACCTTCACCAGCCACCATTGATTTTACTTCCTCGTCTTCTACTGTGATCTCGAAGGTCAGTTCGGAATCAAGACTGCCTGCTGGGATGTCGATATTGATCTGCAATTCAAGTAGGTTGAGGCCAGGTAAGTTACGGATCAGTTGTATTGTTATTCAATGGATGTGAACTACGTCAAAGGGAGGGTCCTGGTGATAGTAGGGTTTGAGATGTGTGTGTATCAGAGAGAGAGAGAGGGAGAGGGATATCATAGGTTGACCACTAACTAGCTGACTGATTCCAATTGTTGACATCTGGTGTTTATGTTGGCTGAGTGGCTGTTAGTTGTGTTACACCGTTCACCAAAGAGGGAGAGAGAAATAGAGATCCAAACACTCAAACTAAATGTTGTCACACTCACGTGGAAGGTATTAGCCGTGTGAGGCGCTCGCGGTCGCAAGCCAGGACTTGTCCACCCAGGTGGGAATGCTTGAATCACAAAAAGTACCCCGAGAACCTGCAAATGCACAGGGGGGGCTTTTTTAGTCTTGATGCCATGATTGACCCAGGTTATTGGTTTGGACAGGCAAAAGTCATGCATACGGAACAGCTACATGACATCATATGATGCCGGCAGTCTGACTAGGTCAAAGTTACCATTTAAATACAATCTCATATGATGCAATTTGTATGATATTATATGATATCATGCTCACCTTCAGCCAAAATCATATGATATGCCGATCCCTAATCATGCATGTATGAATCATCGCATGTATATCAAGGTGGTGGTTTTGAGGATCTACGGCCTCGCCCCTTGAGCTTTGTTTTGCTGCAGGACAGTGCAACAAGGATACCGTACAGGCTTAAATTGTAGGCTTACCGCACTCATTGCTACAGTGCCAATCTGCCACATGGTCCAGCGCCGAGTGCCCCGTCTTGCGGCGTTTCGCTCATGCAGCCGGCTTGATGTAGGGGAGACGTGATGCACCGGAAGTAGGTCTTGGGAGTGCCCCTTCAAGTTGCTCTGTGGGAGGTACAAGGCGGCTGTCTCGATTGGGAAGGTGGCTTGGAAATGGGTGCCCTCCTTTGAAGTCTTCCATCGTGGCACAAACTTGTCACTCTCTTCACTTGAAGAAGGACTGGAAGATAGTAGATATGCCCTGTTTGACTCCTCCATGACTGACTTCCTGTTGAGGGGGTTGATGGGGAGGTGGAAAGGAAGCCTCAGTGCAGACCTTGGTCCATTAGGTGAGCATGCATGCCACAGTTAATAAATCAATAGTACGCCTTGTTACGAGGCGTGAGGTTGAGGGGGCCAGCCTGTTTGCTTTCACTGGGGCCAACCACCAATAGGGGGGGGGGGGGGGGGGGGGGGGGGCTATCATCTCCCTGGGGGAGGGTTTTGGGCCTGTTCCATGTGTCTTCTGCATGCCACAGTTCCATATCCTGGAGTGTGTCTTTATATGAGTGAACGTGAGTGACCCAATCCTGTTTTGATCCCACCAAGCCTGCACCAAGGCATATTTTTCAAATTCTTTGGATTTAATTCCTGGTTGTGAAAAATGTGAAGAAACGATTGAGGGCAAACTAATGCATCAGCCCATGATAAATATCGGTACAGAAAAAATACCTAAATCAATGGCATCGCGTTACAAGGTGGTGGTTAAAAACACTGCTGATTGGTTTTTTAAGCACTGTTTTAAGGACTGTTGACTTGTTATTTTGTCAGATCCCCGAGTCCAAATCAAGATCAGGGTCTAAGTCGGGTCAACCGCGATTCTTGGTCAGAACTACCGTAGTCGAGGCGACTTAAGCTCGATTTCTTGAACCGGCGGGGGGATTATATCCAGTCAGGTGGGTTGCTAATTTACCTGCAGAACCGCTAATCCGACCGGTTTGCCTTATAATCTTATCTTATGTCCACGACAAACTGTGAAGGGACCTATTTAGTATCTTTATTGGCTTAATCCATGTTCGGCAATAATACTTGAGGGATGCAAACCCAAATGCATTATTCAATCATATCGATTGAGGTAAATACTCATTGAAATTTCATTTTTTTCCCCTTGGGCCATAACTTGAATCATGTAATATATAAATATATGATCTGAAACATGAGGATGCTGTTTTCTGATTCTCTCTCACCTTCCTGCTTTGAAGGGACGATGCTCTGGTGCCTCGGATGTAGTGCGTATCGGTAGTGTCTTCAAGACGCTAGATGCTTGAGTGTCGGGTCAGAATACCGTGGTCTTGGCAAAATCGGAAGTTCGGAACCTCTTGGTCAAAATACCGTGGTCAACTCGGCAGGGCGACAAATCGATGTACGAGCTGTTAGATCAATCTACCGGTAGTTATCGCACGCGTATCCATACCTGCTTTATACCATGGTCGAGAGTGTAGATGACAAAGCCGATGCATGCATGATAAGACTAGCGCTCCGAAACCCACTGATGAGCGAAGCCAGTGCGAGCCAAGGAGAGGACACGTCGAGTGAGCGCGTGCGATTGTCTCGAATCAGCCGACAGGGTGTCAGTCACATCCGGTCACATCTGATCAGCTCGAGGCGGGTGTCTGTCACATCCGGTCACCTCTGATCAACTCGAGGCAGCAACTGCGGCATCGTTGACATCTGAGCCTACAATGAAAATCGATGGACAGCCCGATATTCTTGGGCACCCAGCCTGGCACCCAGCTGGACGACTCGAGGCAACCCAAGACACAGTCGGATCGATTCAGTCCAGTTCATGCCTCGGACGCGTCCGCGGACGTGACAACCTAGCCTGGCCTCGAACTGAGAAACTCATGCTTGGGATTCCATCCCGCTGGATATAAATGCTCCAGTCGCATCCTTCAAACTAAGTCGCAGGCTTTCATCTCTGTTCAATTTACGATTCCCCACGCTGATTGAATCCGGTTTCTACGACTCACCCCCTGTCCCATCACCGTTATAACTTAAACACGTACCGGTACCTGATCAGCCAGCACTATATTTTGTGCCTGGATTTGCTTACGCTAAGTTTGTATCCTTGCGCCTAGTTCAGCGCTTGTTGTGCTTTTACAGTCCGGTGTTAGTGACACCGCCCCTTGGCTACGGCACAGACGCCCCAGACCTGACACGACCACCTGCCTGTGGTATCCCAATTCCATCTCGAGTTAGAAGCCTGCACAACAGCACGCGCCCAAACTCCGGTTTCTCTCATCATTTATTTGGTTTGGAGCAAGCTAAAGCATGAAGAAACTTCAAGCTTTGCTTCCATCCTACCACACAGAGCATGCTGATGAAGAAGGTGTTAACAGTGACAGGTACGTGTCAGGGCTTTTTTAAAATCTGAAAGTGGGGTTTTCTAGCTTCATGGATTTAGGCCTCCTCCAGAGATAGCGTTTTAGTGCTTTTTACAGCTTTTATAGCCTTCTACAGCTTTGTTGGGCAATACAGGACAAAAAAACGTTTGAAACACATTTTAGAGCGATGATTTCGCCAGAACGGGGTCAAAACTAGCGATCGCTATTCGCAGCGGAAATAAAAAGCCCTGGTGCGTGTGTACGACTTTTGTATCCAGAAGCTGAGAAAGGGAGAGATAGAGAGGGGACGAGAAGATACTGGTGTTATAAAGATCCAATCATGCATAAATTCATGAATGCAAAACAGAATGGACAGGATTTCAGGTTTAAAACAAATGGGCGCACCTCTTTTCCCTTTTGCTCACTCCTACCACAATATGAATTACAACAGCAAGAAAACAAAAGTAATGAAGATGTGACTGCTTGGTGTATGTAGGGAAACGCTAAGTTAGTTCACATTCGTATATTAATAATATTAGTATATTATATTATATTATGAATATTTTATATTATTATATTAATAATATTAGTATATTATATTCTTGATTCTATTATTTTATATTATATTATGAATATTTTTTATTAGCATATGAATAATATTAGTGAATGTTAGTTAATATAAGACCGACGAGCCGTCTCACCATATTTTTTGTTTAACTAATATTGTTGTGACACTTTAATAATATTAGTTAATAGTAGCTTTTCAAAAATTAACATTAGTAGACATTCCTAATACGTTTTTACGCCAATCTACAGAGATAGTTTAGAATGGGTTCCCATTGGCTGAACACAGAAAGAATGAGGGTGGTGGATAGAGCACACATCCCTCGCTCAATGAGACACTGTCAAATGTGTGGGTTCCAAAAAACTGAGGATGAAATGCATATGTTTGAGTGCCCTTTTTATAATGATATTCGCCTCCGCTACCAGAATCTGTTTACAGATATTTATAGGCATGTCCATGAGGATACCGACTTAACCGTATGGAATGTGGAATTCTGCGATTCCACATTCAGAACCTTTATGAATGGAAATGGCACTAAGTCTTTTTGGAGCAACCTAGCCGACTATCTTTCTACTTGTAGAAGAGCAAGACAGGAAGCCCTGGACTGCTTAGTGGCACCGTAATTTATTATCCCTTTTTTTTCTTCTTGAGACTTCTCATTTGTTAGCTTCTTACCTCCGCCACTGTAAGTGGTTGAGATCTGGGTCCTGCTCTAAGGGGTTTAATACCTACGCCACCAAAACGGTGGTTGGGAGTTTGGTTTGTTTGTCCTCGACACACCCCTGATGTAATGGGGTTTTTTGCTTTGTGGGTGCTTTTTCTTTTTGTTTAAAGCACAGAGTCTCATACACCCTCGCGGTGTCAAGTAGACTTTAACATGTAATGTAATGTAAAGAGATGATGATTTAATTACAATTGTATAATTAAATTATCACTGTAGCACGAACTCAGGGCCCCCAAGGGCAAAACGATGGTTCGGGGCTTCAGTTCACCAATGCCTTTTATTTTTAGCCCTTCCTGTCACGGTTGGGCAAGTCACTTTATCCTATTTGGCCTACCCTTGGACTGTAACATACATGCATACATGGAACCCTAAACCTTAAGCCATAAACACGCAGGGACTTCAGGGAGCACAGGCGTCCTCAATATGGAAGGGTTGTCGTCACCACTTTGGTTATACTCACGGTGAGTTACCTCGTTATACGTTATACTACTACTACGTTCTACTACTACGTTCTACGACTACGTTCTATGACTACGTTCTACTCCTCCTACTACTACTACTACTACTACTCCTACTACTACTACTACTACTACTACTACTACTACTACTACTACTACTACTACTACTACTACTACTACTACTACTACTACTACTACTACTACTACTACTACTACTACTACTACTACAACAACTACTACTACTACAACTTTCTTGCTGTATAAACTGAAGCATGGACAGCAGTGTGTGAATCTGTATGTAGTGGTTCTGGCACGCTTTTCTGTGGTAGTAAGTGGGCAGCCATATTGTATTGCCGCTCCAGTCTGAGACTTAGCCCTTCAGAACACGTGTGTTGAATTGTGTGCATGTGGATGTGGGCAGGGGCGCAGGTAGGGCTACGTGTGTGAAGCCTTGAAGGGCAGTGATGATGAAAAATGTATGTCATCGAAGTGCTTGCAGCCACTGAGGACGACATAACACATTAACAGAATAGAAAAAATTGATAACGCCTGGTGGCGCGTGATACTAAGGGAACCCCGGTCAGAAATATTAAAACAGCTTACCAACTTACTAAAAACAGTTTATCAACTAACGCACTGATCAAGACACCCCAAAATCATTTATGACAACACAACACAAGACAACACAACCCATCCAACCCATGCAACCCATGTATGATAACACACACAGCACATCCCATCCAACCCACCCAACCCATCCAACCCATGTATGACAACACAACACATCCCATCCAACCCACCCAACCCATCCAACCCATGTATGTATGACAACACAACACAGCACATCCCATCCAACCCACCCAACCCATCCAACCCATGTATAACAACACAACACAGCACATCCCATCCAACCCACCAAACCCATCCAACCCATGTATGACAACACAACACAGCACATCCCATCCAACCCACCCAACCCATGTATTACAACACAGCACAGCACATCCCATCCAACCCACCCAACCCATATATAACAACACAGCACAGCACATCCCATCCAACCCACCTAACCCATGTATTACAACACAGCACAGCACGTCCCATCCAACCCATCCAACCTATGTATAACAACACAACACAGCACATCCCATCCAACCCACCAAACCCATCCAACCCATGTATGACAACACAACACAGCACATCCCATCCAACCCACCCAACCCATGTATTACAACACAGCACAGCACATCCCATCCAACCCACCCAACCCATATATAACAACACAGCACAGCACATCCCATCCAACCCACCTAACCCATGTATTACAACACAGCACAGCACATCCCATCCAACCCACCCAACCCATGTATTACAACACAACACAGCACATCCCATCCAACCCACCCAACCCATGTATTACAACACAACATAGCACAACCCATCCACACCCCCCAACCTCCCAACCCATCCAACCCACCAACCCATCTAACCCACCAACCCACCAACCCACCCAACCCACCCAACCCACCCAACCCAACCAACCCACCCAACCCAACCAACCCACTCAACCCATCCAACCCACCCAACCCACCCAACCCACTCAACCCATCCAACCCACCAACCCACCCAACCCATGTATGACAGACTGCAATGGTGCTTCTCTCGCTGTCTGGGAACCAAGGGCTGATCCACAACCATGGAAGAGGAGTAGGCGTTTCTAATATTCAGGTGGGCGGGTGAAGACAATTTATAAAAACAAATGGAATGTTTGGACTGTTTGCCAAGGGCTGATCCACAACCATGGAAGAGGCGTGAGCGTATCTAATATTCAGGTGGCTGTAGAAAACTTATTAAATTGTTTGGAATGTTTGCCAACGCATGTCGTGACTTCATGAATGAGCAACCTGACGCTGCTTGCAGGGTACGACATTTTGTCAAACTGGTCAGCGCTTTCACCGCTTTGTAGTGCAAAAAGCGCAAAAACTGCACACTGCGCCCACAGGGGGTTGGAAAAACTGCGCGAAACGCGCAGTGGGGCTAAAAAAGCGTGCACAAAATCGCGCTGCTGCGCCAGGGTACTACTAAGCGCGCGCGGCAGCGCGGTGCCGCGGTGCCTTTTTGAGCCCCTCTGCGCGTTTCGCGCAGTTTCTTCAACCCCCTGTCGGCGCAGCGCGCGGTTCTTGCATTTTTTGCACTAAAAAGCGCTGACCAATTTGACGTTTGTGCGCTTTAAGCGCTTGCCAATTTGGCAAGAAGTAGTACCCTGTCTCGCGCTCGCTTTGTAGTAACCTGGTTGCTTTTGTTTTTCACTAAAAAAAGATGAAGGCGTCAAGCAGCCTTAAAGGCTGGAGCCATTTCACAAAGTTCAAGTACAAAGTCAAATTCACTCAAAAGAGGAATGCATTGCCATCTTGTGTATAGTCAATTTGAAAAGACAAGCCCAAGCCACAATAAGCGAATTCATGACACAAAAACAATTATGAAAACAATGATGGATGGGTAAATGAGACAAGATGAGCCATACTACTCTACCAATGGGTGGGTATGGTGTAAGGTTGCTTTCATTGTAAGGCTGGCAAGTGGAAGGATCTGTATGAGGAGCTGGGTAGGGTGGAGGTGACAGGATGAGCCATACTACTATATCAATGCACCTATCAGTCATCTGTAACAAATCACCGATATATGCATTCGTGGAGTAGTATGGCTGCAAGTCTTATCATGTCTGAATCCATATGCTTGTACTTGCGAATGTGCAATCACATGTATAACGAATGCTTGCTGCAATCTTGCTTGCTTGCTGCAATATTGCCTACCTAAGTTTGAAGATTAGTCCGAAGACCCCTCCCGGATGTTGAGGAGCGGGCTTGTCGTGGGTCAATAATGGCCTGTTGATGGCAGTGCAATGTAGTGTAATGAACACACCAGCAACCCTACCGACCAGATCACTAGCTAGAGGGTAAACTGACCTGATATTGAAACCATTATTTATATCATTCCAAAATTCTACAAGATAAAGATGTGCTGTCTAAACTGAAATTAACTAACAATATGGTATGTGTGTAAGGAACATGATATCATATGATATCATGCCATCATTGTTTTTTAGTTGTGAAAGGACTTTCACCCCAGGAGGTGGGTCTATGATATCATATGATGTCGGCAGTCTTATTAGGGTAAAGTTACCAATTATATACAATATCATATGATGCAATTTGTATGATATCATATGAAATTGTACTCGCCTTTGGTCAACATCATATGATATGCCGTTCCATACATATGTGCACCATTGCAGATTCAGCTTTCAGTTTCACCAGGCAGCGATTATGTAGCATCAACAGCAATAAGCTTGTCCGTGGAGCTGGGCAGTGATGACAGCCACGTCTTGCATGCCATAAGCTCTGGGTCTGAGAGGCCCGAGGGCATGTTGGGGCACGAGGAAGAGCCAGCTGTGGACATACCTCTCAGCTCAGCCGATCCTCTTCTGCCAAGGCCTCGTCCTAGACGCACATCTACTGACCAAAGCAGCCGTGAAGGCAGTGCAGAAACTTGGTTGACAGGCAAGGCCAAGTACATCAGAGACGTGTGGGATTCAGATCCCACCTTGACAGGATCTTCCAGCCTGGCAGCTGTGGGGCCTGTCAAGCCTGCCAGGGTGGCACAAGACATCCCAGAGGGGAACCTTCCTACAGTGAATGAGGCCTACGATCTGGTGTATGATGCTTTTGACCTTGATGGCGATGACGATGGCTTCATGATAGAGCCTCTCTACACCCCAACAGGTGGCATCGACTACGAGTTTATCGATTATGAGTATGGCAATTGGGAGTATGGCAATCAGTATGCGTATGAGTTTGACGCCTACGACTATGACTATGGGTACTACCTCTCTGCCATCGATGACCTACACGATTCTGATGGCTCCCCGTTCGTATTCGAGGGATACAGCGATGAAACAAGAGACACGGAGAGTCTTGGGGCTGAGGATGATGAGATGGAGGCCAGGAAGCTCTACAGCACTTATGCGTCTAAATTGACAGAATCTTCCAACCTGGCAGCCGTGGATTCTTCCAAGCTGGCATCTATCAGCCTGGCACAAGACACCCCAGAGGTGAACCTCCCCTTGGATTCTTCCAGGCTGGCACAAGACACCCCAGAGGTGAACCTCCCCTTGGGAGCAGACGCTGACAAGGATGATGTCTATGGTCGGAGCTATGATGGTTATGTTCTGGCATACGATGAATTGAATATATATGGTGAATTCCTTGGCACTGAGGAGGAGCAGTCCATCTACTCTCCAGCACCTGCCAACGCCGGGTATGAGTTTCCTGATCTTGATTCGTGTGCCGAGTATTGTGCCCGCATTGAGTACTCTCCTGAATACTGTGCCACGTTTTGTGCGAAATACGATGATGGGTACACCAAGACACAAGACACTCCAGAGGTGGACCTTCCCTCCAAAGCCGACATATACGAGAACGATGCCAATGACTATTACGCTGATGGTTATTTCTATGGCTTCCCGGATTCCTATGGCTATGATGATTCCTATAGCTACGATGATTCCTATGGCCATGAGGTGGAGCAGTCCCTGAACACTCCAACAGGTGTCAATGCTGATGAGTATGAGTATGATGCGTTTATCAATTTCCGCGATCGATTCTCTCCAAACGAGGACAAACTCGACTCGTTTTCAGACTCTAAAAAAATATTTTAATAAAGAATTAAATTAATCACAATTTGAAGAGGCTCTTGAAGAGTATTTGAGCGATTATGTCTCCGAGCGAGGTTTCTATGAGGAAGACAACACAGAGGGCGGTGGTGAGCTAGATGGCTCTGGTCCCTACGACTACGAGCATTCCGCAGCAGCACAGTTTGAAGAGGATTTTGAGGATTTTGACATTTATTTGAACGAGTATATCTCCGAGGGAGAATTCTACGCTGAAGACAATACAGAAGGCGGTGACAAGCTAGGTGGCTCTGACCGTGATGGATATGACTATGATACGATTCCTTAACGACATGGGGGTCCTGGCACTGGGTGTATGTACCGTATGTTACAGTCCAGGGGTAGGCCAAATCGCTTTCATCACTAAGCCAAGCTCGAAGACTTGCCCAAAATGATACATGAGATTGGCGTGTAATTGTCAGCGTCAGCATCTGATCAGATACCAATAAGGCACTCGTGTCTTAGCAGTTCACGCTGACAGTAATCAACACCCCAAATGTTGAAATTCAAAATGTCATGACCAAATTGTTGTGTGCAAGAGAGGTTCGCCACCTGGCAGACCGAGCTACGAACTTGGCAAGTGTCAGAACTGCTAGGCTACGGGAGTTCTGTAGGACATCTACATCTAGATCTAGATCTAGATCTAGATGTCCTACAGAACTCCCGTAGCCTAGCAGTTCTGACAGCAAGGAGTTGCAGCCTGTCTTCGAGTGTGTGTGTGTGAAAGAGGCAGAGATATGGATGGATCGTTTTTTTAAAGATGGACATACTCACATACCGGTAATCAGGGTTGGTGGAAGCCCTCTGAGATCACGCAGAGCCCCCCTCCCCAAATGCGCGCGTGGACATGCACGTCCCTGTTAAAATGTGTTAAAACTAAACCTTCCAATCGTCTGGCCTTGTGTTCGCCATCTTTGACCCCTTGCAAGATCTGAAACCTCTTATTCGTCCCCAGAGCCAACCTTCCTGCATATTGCTTCTTATAATTCGCGAGTCAATTGTTAAATCAGGGTACTTTTCAGTTTACCAGTCACGTTATTAGCATTTGTAATATAAATTATAGGCTCTACTGCCAAAGACGGCGAGCAGCCAAATTGTTTGCTGGAGCCATTTCCTTCTTCTTCTGAGGTGTGGGTGACAAGGTGAGGTGTGTGTAAGATGCAACCAAGTTCAAGTTCACGCGTTACAGATGCACGACCAGATGCGATTGCGCTGGGTCAAAAAATCAGGAATCAATTCTAGTTGGCGCACGCCGAAAACAATGGATGATTGCAATTAACAATGTACAAGCAGTAATACCTTGGCTCTGCCTCTAACGACCATGGCAGGGAGCTTGTCTGTCGTGGTCAACAGGGGTAGTGGCTTGGCCCCGCCTCTAACGACCATGGCAGGGAGCTTGTCTGTCGTGGTCAATAGGGGGTAGTGGAGCACGTTCGTTTGGTTGTGGGTCGGTACCTGCCGCTGACCCTAAGTGTGCCCACTCTTTTGTAGGACTGGCAACACTATTCGAACTGGCTCCTTGGTGCCGCTAGTTTTTGTCGGGAGACCCACCACCTGGGGTGAAATTCCTTTCATAACTTAACAACAAAAAACAAAAAATCTGACAACCACAATGCTACCTCAAATTATGAATTCAATAAGCAATAAGCATATGTATTTTCTCTCCTCCCAACTATCTAACAGTGACAAATAATCAGCTACAATCAGCTCTATCTCGTTCTCACAGGATACCATGGCATAGCTTTTCGTTTCCGCTACGAGCAGCAGCTTCCAGGCAGCTCCATGAGCCAGCCACTGGGCTAAGCGCCAAGATTGTAATAGTACTGGAACGATGATTCTGTCAGCTTCCAGGTGCACGACGTCGCTCTAGGTTTTGTAAGGTAGCAAGCCAGGGGAGCTGTCTAGAAGCTGCGGCTTGTTGCCGAAAAGAAAAGCTATGCGCCAGGGGATGGTCGCTAACCCTCATATCAAAACCCGACACATGGGTGTCAGCGTGAGCTGTCTGTCTGCCTACTGTCCTATTCCCTGTCTTGTGTCCGTCTGACCCTAGACCCTAATCTCTTTTCACAGTGACGGCGCTTCTATTAGGAGCTCTGCTCTGTCTTGTAACTTGTCCTGTAGTTTGCATACACCCCTCTCTTTCCATCGTTCTATTCCGCTAACAATGGGTGGGTGATCTCATATCTAAACACCATTCAGAATCCTCGGTGCCGCTAGCTTGTGTCGGGAGACCCCCCACTGGGATGAAATTCCTTTCATAAAATTTAAAAACAAATTACGGCAACAGCACATCCAGCTTGCACATTGGCGCCCGTTGTTGCAAGCCATACAAGTTCTGTCCACTCGATGTCAACTCCACCACCCCGTTGTCAAGCGCAAAGCTAACTTCGCTGCTGCACATGATTCTCGCCGTGGCTATGAACTGGTTGTTGGCCAGACCTATGCTGGACTTCAGAAAAGCCCACGTAGACTCCTCCAATGTGAAGAAGACCTTGTAGTAGACATATTCGTTGGTGGCCGTAATGATGGAGCAACCGTTTTCGCTCTCACTGGAGGGGGGGTATGCCGTTTGGAGGCTCACCCCCCTGCGAATGAGGACGTCTGACAAGGCGTCACGTAAAGGAGGGCACTCGTAGGTCTTGATGTTGGCCGCACTCACGCTATCGTAGATGGGGGTCTTGACGTACAGTTGGTATCGGTTGAAGGTCGCGGAAGGAGTGGAGGGACTGGGTGGGGGAGGGGAGGGGGGAGGAGGCGGGGCAGGGGAGGGAGGAGGAGGCTGTCGCCTGGGAGGCGGGGGAGGGGGGGACTTCTTCCTCTTGATCGACATGCGCTTGGGTGAGGTTTGGGGGGGAGGGGAGCGGACCGTCGGGGGAGGAGGAGATCGGGCCGTTGGTGAAGGAGGGGGGGAGAGAGTCGTTGGGGCACAGCACAGCTGACTGAGGCGGATGTTGTTTGAGACAGAGGGCCCCCCGCACTGAAAGAACGTGGGACCATCTCCACCCTCCCTGGAGATGGTCAGGCTGGAGCCGCACGGGATCTCGGCCGTGAGGATGTATGTCGTGATGATGATGGTATTGCCTGGGATGTACAGAAAGCGGTACATGGCCTGGGCCGCATCGATGCTGATGAAAGTAGCGGTGATGATGGCGCCGTCTTGGAAGTCTGTGCACAGCGCAACCAAGAGCTCTGGCTGCAACCCCGGCGGAGATGATTAGGCGGAGCAAGGTATTGGTGTATGCGTCCTCGCCACCATAGCAACGAACAGAGGGTCCAGCGATGGAAATTTGAACGTTTCCAGTTGGAGGTGGGGGTGGGGAGGGTGAGGGTGGGCTAGGGGAGGGGGGTGGGGTGGGTGGAGGGGGAGAGCTAGGGCCTGGGTGCGGGGGGGGAGAGGGGGGGGCGGGAGGAGGGGGGTGGGGGGGGGAGGCGGGTTGGGGGGCGGGCTGGCACAGGCAGGCAACTCCTGCGTCGCATTCGCGGGAGTATCGGCTAGACCAGAATAGATAATAGGCTTCACAAATCCGCAACCGTAGAAGTCCACCTTGACATAGTCTGTGCACTGGAGGTAGAACCCACTGGCCATCACCTTCAGGGTGTTTGTACTGCCTGTGAAAGCCCTGATAAAAGCCTGCATGTCCTCTGGGCTGAAGACCAGGGCTAGGGCTTGCACCAAGGAAGGGGTGGGGTTACCGGTCTCTTGGAAAAGGCTAGTGAAGGAGTAGGCTGGGCGCACGTCGGGGCTTGAGTAGAGGAGGTTGAGGTTTTGAATCACTCTTTTGGGGTCTGTGTTAACGTTGAAGGGATCTGACGTGGCAGTGAAGACCTTGGTGAGAGAGATGAGGATGGTGCACACGGGGGAAGGGGGGGGGGAGGGGGGGTGGGGCTGGGAGGAGGGGTGGGAGGTGCTGGTGGGGGGTGGGGGGGTGAAGGGGATGGGGGGGAGCAGGTGGGGGGGGGGGAGGGAGGGGGGCGAGGGGCGGCGGGGGGGTTGAGGGGGGGGAGGAGGAGGGGGAGGGAGCTGGGGGGAGGGGGGGGGCAGGGCTGCAATCCGCCCAGGACCAGCGAGCACATGGTGATGTAGGAGCAAGAGGACCGTTTAGCCTGACGCACTGTTGATTCCTAAGTTCTGAGTGCCAGCTAGGCCCCCAGTGCTACCTAAGGTAAAGGGGTCGATGCCAGCTGGCTGCTGAGGTGGCGCCCAGCCGAAGATACCTGGAAGGTGAGTTAAACAAAATGCGATTAATGGAGGGATAGGAATGAATCCTGAATCGTGTAATTAATTATTAATAATTACTCAGAATTAAGAATTACTCCTGTAATAGAGGGATAGAAATTGCTTCACATAACCAAAATGTATTGATGCAGCCTTAAACGAACTTGGTATGATTTCAGTTTGAAAAAGTATTTGAAATGGAAAACAAGTATCGGTTACATCAACACTAAATAAGAAATTAGATGCGCGGTCACCTGGGCCCAACCGGAGGGTCGTCGACCGGCATGGTAACTGGACTCTAGGTGTGATGTAAGCCTGTCCATCGCATGCTTACAAGCTGGTTCCCTTAACTCCACGTCCTTAAAAGTGCCATTGTGGCATATCTAAGAAGGTAAGATTTATTTATTTATTTACATCAACACTCAATAAGTAAGTACATAGAAGTACATAAATAAAGAAATAAGTACATAAATAAGTACATAAATAAGAAGAATAAGTACATAAATAAAGAAATCATACCTGGAGGGTAGCTTGACAGGCTGGACGCAGGGATGGAGGTGTTGGGGGCGATGTAGGCGGTACATACCGTGAAGTACGGGTTGGCGGTGTCAATGTTGTTCTGGAAGGGCGGGACTGAGGGAGGAGTGGCAAAGTTGGGATCCTTGAAAACCAGATTGTCGTCTGTTTGGGAGTACGTTCCGAAAAAGCCGCAGCCTGGTTGGAGGTTGGGGTACAGCATATCGTTCCAGAAGTAGGCTGTGGTGATGGTGTAGAAGAGAAAGTCTCGGTCGGCAGTGCTGGTGAAGCGCAGGTTGTTGTAGAGGACACTCCATCGGCCGGAGGCTGAAGTGACGTCGCATGCAATGCGGACGTAGGAGCGGCCGCGAAGGTATACGGCCATTAATCGGTCAATTACTTCGCAGTCCTGGGCACGGTCAAAGCTCCGTCCAGAGGTGTTGAAGTAGAAGTTGGAGTAGATGAGAGTGGTGGGTGGGGCTGGAGGGGGAGGTTGGGGAGGAGGGGACGGGGGAGGGGCTGGGGGGTCCGGGGGAGGGGAGGGGGCTGGAGGAGGGGAGGGCGAGGAGGGGAGAGGGGGGGGGGAGGGGGGGAGAGGAGGGCTTGGTGGCATGTTTTGGATGGAGGAGCAAGACTTCGCGAAGGACTGCTGCCCACTGGGCAAGTTGTACAGGTCAATGATTCCACTGCCAGGTAGACCAACCTGTGAAGGAGAGAGGTGTGTGCGTGTTTGTGTGTGTATATGTGTGTGTGTGTTTGTGTGTGTGTCGCTGGTGGGGAGGTTGTACAGGTCGATGACTCCGCTGCCAGGTAGACCAACCTGTGAAGGAGAGAGGTGTGTGCGTGTTTGTGTGTGTGTATATGTGTGTGTGTGTGTGCTTGTGTGTGTATGTTTGTGTGTTTGTGTGTGTGTGTGTGTGTGTCGCTGGTGGGGAGGTTGTACAGGTCGATGACTCCGCTGCCAGGTAGACCAACCTGTGAAGGAGAGAGGTGTGTGTTCGTGTGGCTGGTGAGGAGAGGTGGGCGTGTGTGTGGCTGGTTGGGAGAGGTGTGTGTGTGTGGCTGGAGGGAGAGGTGTGTGTGTGTGGCTTGTGGGCAGGTTGATGACTCTGCTACCAAAGATGAAGTCACCGACCCAAGCCAACTGAGCTCGAACCAAACAATGAACTCACCGACCCAAGCCAACTGAGCTCAAACCAAATAATGAACTCACTGACCCCAAGCCAACTGAGCTTGAACCAAAACAAACAGTAGACCCACCGTGGCGTAGCCCTGAGGCTGTCCGCATTGGTACCCATAGGAGCTGTCCAACTCGTTGAGGTCCATCCGCACGATGCTGAAGGACAGATGGACGTACAGGTTGGGAGTGGAGGGCTGTGCAAGGTCAAGAGTAAGCGGCCCTCCCTTGTTACCGTGTGGCCTGCATCCGGTTTCCGGAGGCGTTTGGGCCTGTACCCAGTGGCCTGAGTTCTCGGGGTTGCAGGTCTGCTTCAGGTCTATCGTGTATGTCCAGCAGGACCAGAAGCGGCTGACAGTGCCCGGCACCAGTTGGTTGTTGTAATGCCGTGGGGAGTGAGGGGTTGAAGGAGTCGGAGACGTAGACGGCGCCCGCATAGGGAGTGGTATGGGGAGTCATTAAGTTGGAGTAGAAGGATGGCTGAGCAGGCTGGGAGTGGAGCCACTGCGGAGTGGGGCAATAAGGGGGTAAGCGGTGGGTGGGGTGAGTCAGCAAGGGGGACAGGGGGGTGAAAGGACGATGGAGCCACCTGTCCATGAGGGGTCCAGTTTGTGAGAGCCCCAGAGTGGATGTAATTACAGGACCGTCATCGTAGTCAAATCAGAATTCCAAAATTCAAATTCGAATTTCAAAATTAAATTCAGTTCATTCAGCTTCACATTAAGTCTCCCCTGTCCATGATGGGGGTCCATTTTTGTAAAGGAGCCCACAGATGGATGTAATGTACAGACGTCATCAGTAGTCCAAAATCGAATTCAAATTTCAATTCAAAATTCGAATTCAAGATTAAATTTCAATTTCACAGCTTCAGCATTAAAGTCTCACTCACCTTCTCTCAAAGTCCTCTCCCCTCACCTGTCCATGATGGATGGGTCCAGTTTGTGGAGTTCACATAGTGGGATGTAATGTACAGGACCGTCATCGTAGTCCAAATCGAATTCAAAATTCAAATTCGATTCAAATTAAATTTCAGCTTCAAGCAATTAAGGTCCTCAACTCACCTGTCCATGAGGGGCCTTTTGTGATAGCCACAGAGTGATTATGTAAGGATGTCTCGTAGTACAAATTCGAATTCAATTTTCATTCAAATTCGAATTCAAACTAAATTTCCAGCTCACAGCAATTAAGTCTCACCTGTCATGAGGGGTTCCATTTTGTGAGAGCCCAACAGAGTGCAATGTGATGGTTGCGAACGTCATCGTAGTCCTTGAAGATGTCCACACTGA
>JACBWV010000626.1:23206993-23236993 GCA_013435795.1 Chlamydomonas sp. ICE-L
TTTTTTTTCTTTAGTGCTTCTGGGTTGTCTTTTCTTGTTTTTTTTTGTTTTTTGTACGTGTTCTTTTTGGTTCTCCCCCCCCCCCCCCCCCCCCCCATCCTTTTGTGGATTTGGCGTTGCGTTTTAGCTAACTTATGTTTCTGACTTAATTTTTTAAGTGTTTTTTTGTTGCTGTGTGTGGTCGTCGTCTGTCTTTCTCTTTTTTCTGGGGGGGGGGGCAGGCTGCAATCCGCCCTAGGCCATCGAGCACATGGTGATGTAGGAGCAAGAGGACCGTAGCCTGACGGCACTGTTGATTCCAAGTTCTGAGTGCCAGCTATGCCCCCATGCTACCTAAGGTAAAGGGGTCGATAGCCATCTGGCTTGCGAGGTGGCGCCAGCCGAAGATACCTGGAAGGTATTAACAAAATGCGATAATGGAGGGATAGGGAATGAATCCTGAATCGTGTAATTAATTATTAATAATTACTCAGAATTAAGAATTACTCCTGTAATAGAGGGATAGAAATTGCTTCACATAACCAAAATGTATTGATGCAGCCTTAAAACGAACTTGGTATGATTTCAGTTTTGAAAAAGTATTTGAAATGGAAAACAAGTATCGGTTACATCAACACTAAATAAGAAATTAGATGCGCGGTCACCTGGGCCCCAACCGGAGGGGTCGTCGACCGCATGGTTACTGGACTCTAGGTGTGATGTAAGCCGTTCCATCGCATGCTTACAAGCTGGTTCCCTTAACTCCACGTCCTTAAAAGTGCCATTGGTGCATATCTAAGAAGGTAAGATTTATTTATTTATTTACATCAACACTCAATAAGTAAGTACATAGAAGTACATAAATAAAGAAATAAGTACATAAATAAGTACATAAATAAAGAAATAAGTACATAAATAAAGAAATCATACCTGGAGGGTAGCTTGACAGGCTGGACCGCAGGGATGGAGGTGTTGGGGGGCGATGTAGGCGGTACATACCGTGAAGTACGGGTTTGGCGGTGTCAATGTGTTCTGAAGGGCGGGACTTGAGGAGGAGTGGCAAAGTTGGGATCCTTGAAAACCAGATGTCGTCTGTTTTGGGAGTACGTTCCGAAAAAGCCGCAGCCTGGTTGGAGGTGGGGTACAGCATATCGTTCCAGAAGTAGGCTGGTGATGGTGTATGGTTTGTTTGTAGAAGAGAAAGTCTCGGTCGGCAGTGCTGGTTGAAGCGCAGGTTGTAGTAGAGGACACTCCATCGGCCGGAGGCTGAAGTGACGTCGCATGCAATGCGGACGTAGGAGCGGCCGCGAAGGTATACGGCCATTAATCGGTCAATTACTTCGCAGTCCTGGGCACGGTCAAAGCTCCGTCCAGAGGTGTTGAAGTAGAAGTGGAGTAGATGAGTAGATGAGAGTGGTGGGGGGCTGGAGGGGAGGTTGGGGAGGAGGGGACGGGGGAGGGGCTGGGGGGTCCGGGGGAGGGGAGGGGGCTGGAGACGGGGAGGGCGAGGAGGGGAGAGGGGGGGGGGGGGGGGATGCAGGAGGGAGAGGAGGCTTTGGTGGCATGTTTTGGATGGAGGAGCAAGACTTCGCGAAGGACTGCTGCCACTGGGCAAGTTGTACAGGTCAATGATTCCACTGCCAGGTAGACCACCTGTGAAGGAGAGAGGTGTGTGCGTGTTGTGTGTGTATATGTGTGTGTGTGTTTGTGTGTGTGTCGCTGGTGGGGAGGTTGTACAGGTCGATGACTCCGCTGCCAGGTAGACCAACCTGTGAAGGAGAGAGGTGTGTGCGTGTTTGTGTGTGGTGTATATGTGTGTGTGTGTGTGCTTGTGTGTGTATGTTTGTGTGTTTGTGTTTGGTGTGTGTGTGTGTCGCTGGTGGGGAGGTTGTACAGGTCGATGACTCCGCTGCCAGGTAGACCAACCTGTGAAGGAGAGAGGTGTGTGTTCGTCGTGGCTGGTGAGGAGAGGTGGGCGGTGTGTGGCTGGTTGGGAGAGGTGTGTGTGTGTGGCTGGAGGGAGAGGTGTGTTGTGTGTGGCTTGTGGGCAGGTTGAGGACTCTGCTACCAAAGAATGAAGTCACCGACCCCAAGCCAACTGAGCTCGAACCAAACAATGAACTCACCGACCCCAAGCCAACTGAGCTCAAACCAAATAATGAA
Organism: Chlamydomonas sp. ICE-L; assembly: GCA_013435795.1. NCBI lineage: Eukaryota > Viridiplantae > Chlorophyta > Chlorophyceae > Chlamydomonadales > Chlamydomonadaceae > Chlamydomonas > Chlamydomonas sp. ICE-L. The sequence goes on from JACBWV010000626.1 coordinate 23,209,136, forward strand.
CTCACTGACCCCAAGCCAACTGAGCTTGAACCAAAACAACAGTAGACCCACCGTGGCGTAGCCCTGAGGCTGTCCGCATTGGTACCCATAGGAGCTGTCCAACTCGTTGAGGTCCATCCGCACGATGCTGAAGGACAGATGGACGTACAGGTTGGGAGTGAGTGCTGTGTCAAGTCAAGAGTAAGCGGCCCTCCCTTTTACCGTGTTGCCTGCATCCGTTTTCCGGAGGGCGTTGGCCTGTTTACCAGTGGCCTGAGTTCTCGGGGTTTCAGGTCTGCTTCAGGTCTATCGTGTATTCCAGCAGACCAAAGCGTCCTGACAGTGCCCTGCACCATTTGTTGTTTTATGCCGTTGGGAAGTGAGGGGGTTGAATGAGTCGGAGACGTGTACGGCGCCCGCATAGGAGTGGTGTGGGGAGGTCTTAGTGTGGAGTAGAAGGAGGGCTGAGCAGGCTGGGAGTGGAGCCACTGCGGAGGGGCAATAGGGGGTACAGGGGGTTGGGGTGAGTCAGCAAGGGGGTACACAAGGGGGGTGAAGGAACGATGGAACCACCTGTCCATGAGGGGTCCAGTTTGTGTAGCGCCACAGAGTGGATGTAATGTACAGGACGTCATCGTAGTCCAAAATCGAATTCAAAATTCAAAATTCGAATTCAAAATTAAATTTCAGCTTCAGCAATTAAGTCTCACCTGTCCATGAGGGGGTCCAGTTTGTGAGAGTCCACAGAGTGGGATGTAATGTACAGGACGTCATCGTAGTCCAAAATCGAATTCAAATTTCAAAATTCGAATTCAAGATTAAATTTCAGCTTCAGCAATTAAGTCTCACCTGTCCATGAGGGGTCCAGTTTGTGAGAGCCCACAGAGTGGATGTAATGTACAGGATGTCATCGTAGTACAAAATCGAATTCAATTTTCAAAATTCGAATTCAAAATTAAATTTCAGCTTCAGCAATTAAGTCTCACCTGTCCATGAGGGGTCCAGTTTGTGAGAGCCCACAGAGTGCATGTGATGTGCAGGACGTCATCGTAGTCCTTGAAGATGTCCACACTGCCGTACTCATTCCCAACCATGTCCACTAGGGGAGCCGAGTAAACATTCTGGTTGCACACGTCCCGCTGATCGTAGGTGGCTGGAAAGCCTGGCTTCACTGTTGCGTTGAGTGGGTCTGGGTACGTGAGGCGCTTCATAGGGCTGTAGCCGGGCACAGCGCACTGACCGACATCGGTGCCCCATGAATCAGCGGTCTGGGTTTGGATTGGGTTGGGTTGGGTTTGGGTTGGGTTTGGGTTTGGGATTGGTTTGGGTTTGGGTTAGTTTGGTTTGGTTTGGGTTTGGGTTGGGTTGAGTTGGCCCAAGGACAGGGAAAGGGAGCTGCGCTTCATCGGATTATAGCTGGGCACAGCGCACTGACCGACGTCGGTGCCCTATGAATCAGCTGTCTAAGGTTGGTTTGGTTTGGTTTGGGTTTTGGTTTGGGTTTGGTTTGGGTTGGGTCGGCCCAAGGACAGGGAAAGGGAGCCGCCTAGAAGCTGTTACACGTAGCCCCAAAAAGGAACATTGCATGTTTTAAAATCAAACAATGCCAGGACTGAAGCAAATACTAAGAATCTGTGTATTTGTGTGTCGTGTCGAGTGTTATTTTTGTCTGTGTGGGTTGCGTGTGTTGTGGGTGTCGTGTTTGTCTGTGTATTTGTTGTGTTTGTGTGTCGTGGTGTATTGTGTTTGTCTGTGTATTTATGTGTGTGTGTTTTACAGTCCAAGGGTAGCCAAATAGGCTTAAGGGACTTTGCCCAACTTACAAATGTATGACAAGGAATCACTGCTTATAGTATCCACCATTGTTGGGAGTGATTTTTTAATTCAAATCTGAAAGTGGGTTTTCCCTAGCTTTAAGGTTTTAGGCCTCCTCCAGGGACAGCGTTTAAGTGCTTTATATCGCTTTTTATTGCCTTTTGTAGCTTCTAAGGCCATGTAGGGCATCTGAAGTAGTCGGGTTGATTTGGGAGGGGTATGTTTTGGCCCCAATTGCCTATTTTCTGCCCTCAATGGCCCTAAAATGCTATACAAAGCTATAAGAGCTCTCCCTGGAGGACGCCTAAAACCATCAAGCTAGAAGAAGAAGAAAACCACTCTCAGATTTGAAAGAAGAAAAAGAATGCGTACCGGGCATCCGGACTAGTCCTGGTCAAGATGGGAGGGGTATGTTTTTGGCCCAAATTGCCTATTTTCTGCCCTCAATGGCCCTAAAATGCCCTACAAAGGTATAAAAGCTCTCCCTGGAGGAGGCCTAAAACCATTAAGCTAGAAAGAAGAAAACCACTTTCAGATTTGAAAGAAGAAGAAAAAATGCGTACCGGGCATCCGGAAGTAGTCTGGTCGAGTTGGGAGGGGTACGTTTTGGCCCAAATAGCCGCCTTCCCCCCCCCCCCCCCCCCCCCTCTCCCCCACTTCAATGGCCCTAAAATGCTCTACAAAGCTGTATAAAGCTATCCCTGGAGGAAGACTATAACCGCAAAGCTAGAAGAAGAAGAAAAAAATTTCCAGATTTGAAAAAGCAATCACTGCCCTACCGAGGCATCCGGCGTAGCGGGTCGAAGTTGGGAGGGTGGTATGTTTGGGCCACAATTGCTTCTTTCCCCCCCCCCCTCAATGGCCCTAACAGCTTAAAAAGCTCTTCCAGGACGAGGCTCTAAAACCGTAAAGCTAGAAAAAAAACTTCTAGATTTGAAAAAGAAATGCCTACCGGGCATCCGGCGTAGTCTGGTCGAGTTGGGAGGGGTACATTGCCGTACGGACCTGCATAGAGAAAGGAGATAAATTATGATAAAGCGGCTCATGCTAGAGATGCTTGATGTCATGGTGGTGGGGGTGTGTGTGTTCGTTTGTGTGTGGGGTGTGTGTGTGTGTGTGTGTGTGTGTGTGGGGGGGGGGGGGGGGGGGGGGGGGGGGGGGGGGGGGGTGGGGTGCACATGGAATAAGTCGGGACTATGGCATAGCTTTCTTTTTCAGCTACCAGCAGCAGCCTCTAGGCAGCTCCTCTGGCTTGATGGCTACCCAGCCAAACCTGAAGCAACATAGGGCATCTTGAAACTGGCAGGATCATATTTCCAGCACTGCTGGAATCTAGGAGCTTAGCCCAGGCCCTAGCTCAGGGAGCTGCCTAGAAGCTGCTGCTATTAGCAGAAAAGAAAAGCTATGGACTGTGGGTCCGAGTAATGACTAGTGAGTCTCTGCGTTGGTGCCGGTGGGGTAAATGGTGTTGACAGTGTCGATGGGGGATGATCGCGCAGTGTTCCATGCTCTATATCACGCTACGCAACCGCGACAGTAATCAACACCATGTGCAAAAGCACGTCGTGCGAAGCTAGCCGCACAGCTACTACGGAGACCCGATGAGAACTTGCGCACCGCTGATAGGAACTGGAAGTGTGCATGGGTTAAAGTAGCAGGCGAAGAATCAATCGACAAACGCGTGGGCTGGAATCTTTGCAACAGGCAAGGCGGTAGGGTGCTAAAGCGCCAAAGGGATGAAGTACCCCAAGGTGCAGCGCTCATGGTGCGGAGGAGTGCTTTAATGCGCCAATGTGAACTAACGGGAAGGACAGACAGTGCAGTGCAGGGAATATTTCAGGAGCTAGGTGGTCGGACTCACCTACGCAAGCCCAAGCTCCTCGACTGCCTCTACTTATTCTGGTCGAATGATCGGGAACATAATCGGGCTCTGTGTAATTGCACCATGAAACGATTCCGGGGGCTGGGTTGGAGAAGTCTGCTTGCGCATGCAAGCAGACTCCTGCTAGGAGGACTAAAATTATTAACCACATCGTTGTGGGTGGGCTCCATGATTGCTGTCATATAGCCTTCTCGCTTCAAACGCTTCCTTCGCTCTAGCTTCGGGGACGCTAGATAGCTTCCCGGCAGACGTCAGTTGGCGGAGGCCACCTGACAGATTGTCCCAGCTTCGCAATGGTGCGCCTGCCAGGCTGGCGCCTGCGCCTGAGGCGCCAACAGTCCTGCCCCCTGACCAGGTTTGTCCGCAGGCCCCCTGGTCCTAACGGTCAACTACCTGCCCAGAATCCCACCGCGCTGGGTAGGCACGAATTTGAATTTCAAACATTTATGTTGAAAATTCAAACCCTCCGAAACCGAAACCGAAACCGAAACACCACACCAGTTTGCTGTTGCAACCTGTTGCAAGACGAATGCGATGGCGTGTGCCCGGCAGGTGCGGGTGGGTAGCTGACAGCTGTGACAACGGGGCTCCTGAGCGAAGTCTAATGTTTGCGCGCTGTAAACACACACGCGCACAGCAGGAGCTTGGTGCGCGCGTCGTCTTTGGGTTCGAACAGAGTCAGGCAGGTAACAACTATCGCCGGCAACCGCCCTCCTTCCACTACCCCAGCCCACCTTCTCTCCCTCGCCCTGGTGCCCTGGTGCCACCGCCCTGGTGCCCTGGTGCTCGGCTTTCCCCATCCTTAAGCCACTCCACCCGCGCTTTAGTTCCTGTCATATCCCGCCCTCCTCCAGGGCCCTCCTCCCACCGTTCGTTAGACGGAACGCGCTGCTGTTATCGCACTCTTCAACCTACCCATTTGCGAGGTTATGCCAGCTGTCCCTCAGCGGACGAAAATATCGAAGATGCGACCAACGCTCCTGTTTCTATAATCCTTTATGCTATCGCATATCAACGCAGCGCCCTGGAATCTGCCACTTCATTCCCCACTTCCGCCCTGCTCAACCACTTCCTTCCGCCGCCCATCGCCCATAGCCTTCTCTCCCCACTTTTGTTGTCCGATGACATCCATGAGCACACATCCATGAACATCCACCTATAGGGTGTTCACCCAACCATACCCATCCATAGCACCCATTCACCCATTCATACTCACTCACCCATACCCACCCACATTATCCCCCCGTACACCCACCCACCCGTACACCCACCCCCTAGGTCTGAAGTGATGCCAATGAACTGCCCTTGTCTACACACTCAATACTGGTCTCCGAATGGCATTTGGAGGTATGAGAAAAAAGATAGCAAAAAATATGAGGGCTGACCCCCCCCCCCCCCCCCCCCCCCCCCCCCCCCCCCCCCTAAATGACCTGAAAAGTAGTTAAAAACATATCCACGAATCATGCCATTATATAGAGGAAAAACGATCGGCCTGACTGAACATTTGGAGGTCTGGGCTCATGTAGACTTTAAAAGATTGAACGGTTAAACGATTTTTTGGGTTTGAGTTCAACATTGCTTTTTCTTTCCCCCCTATGCGGTGGGGCAAGTCCCTGCATGGCCTACTTGGCCTACCCCTGGACTGTTACATACACACTGCTACCAGGCTTTATATACAGTTATATTCAGGGTCGTTCAGGAGAAAAACCTGATGCGTCCTGAGATGAAACACATTTTAGAGCGTGTGTCATTACATTACATTACATTACATTACATGTTAAAGTCTACTTGACACCGCGAGGGTGTATGAGACTCTGTGCTTTAAACAAAAAGAAAAAGCACCCACAAAGCAAAAAACCCCATTACATCAGGGGTGTGTCGAGGACAAACAAACCAAACTCCCAACCACCGTTTTGGTGGCGTAGGTATTAAACCCCTTAGAGCAGGACCCATGAGACACAACCAATTTCATAGACTGCGCCCCGAGACGCCACCAACCCACAACCGAACCATAACCTACCCATGGACTGCGTCCTGAGACGCAACCAACCCACCGAAGCTGTGTCTGCGACGCAATAGACCCTCCCCAAATTGCGTCTCAGGACTCAACGGACCCTTCGACCTGGCATCTGAGACACAGCTTCTTAAACAAACCCTGATTATATCACGTTGTGACTTGTGGTTATATACAAGCAATGTACAATCAGGGTACTACTTAGTGCGCGCGGTGCTGCGCTGCCTTATGAGCCCCTCTGCTCGTTTCGCGCCGTTTTTCATACACCCTGTGGGCCCAGCGCACAGTTTTTGCGCATTTTGCACTAAAAAGCGCTGACCAATTTGACGTTTGTGCGCAGTAAGCGCTGGCCATTTTGGCAAGAAGTAGTACCCTGTACACAATCCCAAGTACTCCGGCTCCGGCTTACGCTATGGTGTCCTTAACTTCACGTCCTGTGAGTAACGGTTCTACACGGATGTAACAATTTCAATTTCAATGTCAATACAATCCCAAGTATTTATTCGTTGACCATGCTTCCTGACTTCTGTGTGTATCGTATAAGGGGACTTGGTATTTGAAAACGGTGGGCAGCTCTGAGCTGGCTGAAAAAGCGCGAAACAATCCAATCTATTGATGTGTGTGCATATTACATTCCAGGGGTAGGCCACAGGCTAAAGGTACTAGACCAACCGTGACAGGAAGGATTAAAAATAAAAGGCATTGATGATCTGGACCCAAACAATCGTTTTACTGACGGGGGGCCTGAGTTCGTGCTACCGTGACAATCAACGCCATTTCTCATGCTCTACTCTCAACGCGCATGGCATCAAGTTCAAATCCAACAGTTGGTTGCAGGGTAATTCAAATCCAACAGTTGGTTGCAGGGTAATTCAAATCCACCAGTTGGTTGCAGGGTAATTCAAATCCAACAGTTGGTTGCAGGGTAGTTCAAATCCAACAGTTGGTTGCAGGGTAATTCAAATCCAACAGTTGGTTGCAGGGTAATTCAAATCCAACAGTTGGTTGCAGGGTAATTCAAATCCACCAGTTGGTTGCAGGGTAGTTCAAATCCAACAGTTGGTTGCAGGGTAATTCAAATCCAACAGTTGGTTGCAGGGTAATTCAAAGCACGCGCTTTTGCTCTTTTGAGAGCTGACTTTTTGACCCCCTTTGAGCGCAGTTTTTTTGTTTTCAAGTGCGCTAAAGCGCTGGCCAATTTGGTAATTTGAAGTACCCTGGTTGGTTGACAATGTCAGGATCTGTGTCTACACGAATCCTCCCAAACCCAAAATCCTGATTAGCTTTGTAACCAAGTTCAAGTTCAAGTTCCTGACAATGACAGGATCTGTGTGTACACGAATCCCCCTAAACCCTGACAATGACAGGATCTGTGTGTACACGAATCCTGTCCGACCATGAACCCTAAACCCTGACAATGACAGGATCTATGTTTGTACAAATCCTGTCAAACCCTGAACCCTGACAATGACAGGATCTGTGTCTACACGAATCCTGTCGGACACTTCTTTTACCTTTGTTCGTCGCAAATTGAGTGGCTCAGTGCAACCTCGGTGTGACGCGGTGCCCCTAGAACCCCGCTGAGTGGGGTGCCACAGGGGGGATTTCTGACTAGTTTAGCCAGACCCATGCGTCGCCTTGCAGCGACGGAATGGCATCCCGTTTAAATAAGTAATACAAAAATAAGTTATCAAGGGAGTTCAGTGGCCACGGAGGCTGATGGCTGTGGAGAGCAGCAACAGTGTTTTTCTTTCCAGCTACGAGCAGCAGCTTCTAGGCAGCTCCCCTGACTGGCTATTCAGCCAAACTTGGCTAAAGCTCGAGCACCTTTTCCAGAACTGCTAAAATAGTTATGTGTAGCCAAGTGGTCAGCTGAGGGAGCTGCCTAGAAGCTGCTATGAAATGCTGACAAGAAAAAACCTGAGCAGCACAGCCCTTGCTGGTTTGCGAATGACCTGCACTCGACTTTAAACTGCCTGTGAGTATCTGTCCGTGGGTATCGCACATGGGGACTAGGATACGGAAGACGGTGAGCAGCCCAGAGTAGGATGAAAACCAATGTAACAACGCAACTTCACACTTCACTGGTCTGCCGGACGAGCAAACAATGAAGGCATGCATGTGACGATAGCTGGGCACAGGACCTATGAACAGACTACTTTAGGCATTTTTTTCTTCGTGCGACACGTTGTAAATTGAGTAACTTGTTGCCACCCCAGTCCAACGCACTGCCGCCCGAACCTCGCGGAGCCCCCGGGGGGTTCAGGGGGCCATTTCCGACTTGTTCAGCCAGACCCATGCGCCGCCTTGCAAGATGTCTAGAGAGCACTCGCAGCCGTGTCGTTCATCACTATGCATTGACCCGGGTAGGCTTAAGCATTTACTTGTATAGGCTTATGCATCCACTTCTATGGGCTTCTGCACTGACCAGTCTAGGCCTGCGCATTGACTAGTCTAGGCATCTGCATTGACCAGTCTAGGCCTATGCATTCACCAGTCTAGGCCTATGCATTGACTAGTTGGGGCCTACGTATTGACTAATCTAGGCCTATATTTTGACCAATCCAGGCCTGCGCATTGACCAATAGCGGCCTATGCATTCACCAATAGAGGCCTATGCATTAATCTGTAAATACCTATGCTTAATTTGTATACCGCGTTGAAGTCGGGATTTCAGACAATGTGCCTTCGAGTTACTTGTACCACAATTACTCGCTCAGATGGCAAAGCTACATCAACTGACCTTCAGCTACATCAACTGACCTTCAGCTACATCAACTGACCTTCACGTACATCAACTGACCTTCACCTACATCAACTGACTTTCAGCTACATCAACTGACCTTCACCTACATCAACTGACTTTCAGCTACATCAACTGACCATCAGCTACATCAACTGACCTTCACGTACATCAACTGACCTTCACCTAATTCAACTGACCTTCAGCTACATCAACTGACCTTCACGGCACACCTGTGAGGCGAAAGTAATACATGCACTCACTTCTGATGATTTACCACCCTCGATGTAGCTGAAGGTCAGTTGATGTAGCTGAAGGTCTGTCTGAAGGTCTGTAGACCCCACGGCTACACTGGTTACACCGGATGAGGTGCCGATTATACCGAAGGGTTCGGAGTCAACCGAGGCCTTCAGCCCACGCCACATTCGCATGAACTCGCCACATGGGCCGGTAACCACATGTTGGTTAGGTCAGTCAGGTTGTTTGTGACCTGCCTGACCGGCTCAGCCACGTGTACTGCACTGTATTGCAGTGTCCCCGGTCAAAATGTTGGCGGACGGCCCCATCCACCAGCGCTCCCTGTTTGGGCAGGGCCCTATTTGGCGGACACCCTTCCGCCAAATTGTCCGCCAACACTTTGTGCGCCTAAAGGATTCATAAGGAATGCCATTGGGGCAGAAAGCTGATGACAGACGGCCCCATCCACCAGCGCTCCCTGCTTGGGCAGGGCCCTATTTGGCGGACACCCTTCCGCCAAATTGTCCGCCAACACTTTGTGCGCCTAAAGGATTCATAAGGAATGCCATTGGGGCAGAAAGCTGATGACAGACGGCCCCATCCACCAGCGCTCCCTGTTTGGGCAGGACCCTATTCGGCGGAACCCCTTCTGCCAAATTGTCCGCCAACGGTTTGTGTGCCGACGATATACACGAGGAATACCAGTGGGGCAGATAGCTGCCCAACTAGATGGGGGATGATGAGGTGCACACATCAGGGTTGCTCAGGTGGACCCCCAGATCAAATCCGCACTTGCGTCGTCGAGAGGAATGGTCAACCAGACAACCATTCATCCAAACGGGATGGAAATTATAGGAACATGGACAGGCTATCTAGTCCAGAGTGCTAATGAGATACACCAACAGATGCTGTATAGCAGTTTAGCAGTAGAATTCAGGGTAAAGCCTTAAGTGGAGTCATGTTATGTTGTAAGCGATGGCTGGAACCACTCGGTCATCTGACTCGGATCAGTGCTTCTCTTTTCAGCTACGAGCAGCAGCTTCTAGGCTTACTGCTTACAATAAATAAGAACTTAGGCAGTGGCTCCAGTCCGAAATAATTGATCTGATCCATCAGCAGGGCGCCGGTCGCCGGATCAGAGGTACCATGAATACGAGCGCACCAACAATAAAAATAAAGGTAGCTGGCGCTGAGCTTTGACACGCACACACACATTGATCTTCAGCCTATTTGGCTATCCCAAGGCTGCAACAACAGACATACATACACATGCGTGCATTGACACACACACACATACACATAGAAAACGGTCGCCGTAGCCTACGTGCATAACTTAGATATTAGTTGATGCATTTTACTTTTTACTGACCTCAATGTAGCGCAGACCCCATTGTTTTATTTGTACCACCCTCAATGTAGCACAACCCCCACTCTTTTGACAGTAGCACCCCAAATTATCTGAAATTGAAGTACCACCCCCCCCCCCCCCCCCCCCCCCCCTCCCCCCACCGCCACGACCAGATACACTCCTGCTACAAGCACCTGCTGATATTCAAATGTCCAACACAGCAAGCCCAGTGCACAAACACCCCATGTTATGCATCTGTTTTTGGCGGAGCCCCCACTTCAAAGGGGCGGGAGCCCCCAGGGTTACCCATTTGTCCGTCCGACCGAAAATATTCTTGCTTGAAGCCTGACACGTCATCCAACGGTTGCGTAACTAACTCGCTTCCGTCAACTCCATCGTTGTCACCTTTCCTTCCGTTGCCACCACACTCCGCCGATTTTCCGCGTCGCTATGCATGTTATGCTGTTGTTTTCCACTTTTGCTTTCCACTCATGCATTGCATTCCACTCATGCATTGCATTCCACTCATGTATTGCATTCCACTCATGCATTGCATTCCACTCATGCAATGCATTCCACTCACGCATTGCATTCCACTCATGCATTGCATTCCACTCATGCATTGCATTCCACTCATGCAATGCATTCCACTCATGCATTGCATTCCACTCATGCATTGCATTCCACTCATGCATTGCATTCCACTCATGCATTGCATTCCACTGATGCATTGCATTCCACTGATGCATTGCATTCCACTCATGCAATGCATTCCACTCATTCCACTCATGCATTGCATTCCACTCATGCAATGCATTCCACTCATGCATTGCATTCCACTGATGCATTGCATTCCACTGATGCATTGCATTCCACTCATGCAATGCATTCCACTCATGCATTGCATTCCACTCATGCATTGCATTCCACTCATGCATTGCATTTCACTCATGCATTGCATTCCACTCATGCATTGCATTCCACTCATGCATTGCTTTCCACTCATGCATTGCATTCCACTCATGCATTCTACTTTTAACCGCCCTCAATGCAGCAGAGACTCCACTGTCTCAGCCGTCTGCCAGATGAGGTTTGCCTATTAAACCTAAGGGTTCGGCGTCGACTGAGGCCATTGGCCCACGTCCTAGGATGTAACTAACACACAGCATCCTCCCACCAGCCCCCAAGATCTCTACCTAACACACAGCATCCCCCCACCAACCCCCAAGATCTGCCCATGTCCCAGGATCTGTACCTAACACACAGCATCCCCCCACCAACCCCCAAGATCTGCCCACGTCCCAGGATCTGTACCTAACACACAGCATCCCCCCACCAACCCCCAAGATCTGAACCAAACAAACACGATTCTCCCACCAACCCCCAGGATTTCTACCGAACTGAAGGAGTAGGGAGTAGGAGTATGGAGGGGTTTGGGGGCCGCTCACCTCAGGTCGACAAGGGCGGTCAGGCTGTTCGACCGATTTTAGTTTTTGACCCACTGAAGTCCAGGGACCTTTGCGTTCATACTGTCACATTCAGTAGCCTACGTGCGAAACAGCTTGAAAATAGCTGACCGTACCCCGACATGGCCTTATGACAGTAGCCTACCATAGCCTATCATAGCTAGAAATGGGGACTTATGGCAATAGCCTACCATAGCCTGAAATAGCTGACCGTACCCCGACATGGCTTTATGACAGTAGCCTACCATAGCCTGAAATAGCTTTATGACAATAGCCTATCATAGCTAGGAAAGGACTTATGGTAATAGCCTATTATAGCTAGAAATGGTATTTTGACAATAGCCTATCATAGCATGAAATAACCTATCATAGCTAGAAATGGCTTGATGACAATAGCGTACCATAGCCTGAAATAGCGTATCATAGCTAGAAATGGCTTGATGACAATAGCGTACCATAGCCCGAAATAACCTATCATAGCTAGAAATGGCTTGATGACAGTAGCGTACCATAGCCCAAAATAGCCGATCATAGCCGAAAGGGCCTTATAAAAATAACCTGAAATAGCATATCATAGCCCTGTGGGTCTTATGATAACAGCCTTATAAATAGCCTATCATAGCTAAAAAAGGCCTGACAAATGATGCCTTATATCCTACCATATAACATAGCCTTGAATAGCCTGAAAGTAGCCTTGAATAGCCTGAAATAGCCTGAAAGTAGCCTTGAATAGCCTGAAAATAGCCTGGACTGGCCGCATGAATAGACAACCGGTGTGTCTATGTATATCTTTGCACAAATGAGAGTATCGATAGACCATATCAGATGGTTGGCCAAGGTAGTGGTTAGATATGGTAAAATGTGGTTAGATGTGGCTCGAACCACATCTAGGTTTCTTGGCCCTATCAGATGGTCGGTCAAGGTATTGGCTGCACGTGGCTTGCAGTGGTTAGATGTGGTTAAATGTGGTTAGATGTGGCTCTAACCACATCTAGGTTTCTTAGCCCTGCTAGCAACACAGCATGCTGCACTTGTAAGTAGGGAACGGAAATGTGATATCATGTCATCATACAACGTCATTTGATGCCGGCAGTCTGACAAGGCTAAAGTTTCCATTTATATACAATATCATATGATGCAATTTGCATGATCTCATATGATATCATACGTTCCTTCTTTGGTCAAAACCATATGAAATGGCAGTCTCTAAATGCAAGTGTGCTACACATTTTTCTTCTTCCAACGACGCCTCGCCATTCCGTCGCTGCATAGTGATGCATGAATCTTGCTTGTCACGTTTGACACTTATGATGACAACTTGTAGAAAAAAAGAAACACGAGACCAAGGTCTGCCCAAACCTCTTAGACCCTCCTTGACTCTCTTCGCTCGCAACAGGGTTTGGATGCGTGCGACCCCTGCTTGTGGAGTGGTGCTGGTGGAGTGATGCTGGTGGAGTGATGCTGGTGGAGTGGTGCTGGTGGAGTGATGCTGGTGGAGTGGTGCTGGTGGAGTGATGCTGGTGGAGTGGTGCTGGTGGAGTGGTGCTGGTGGAGTGATGCTGGTGGAGTGATGCTGGTATAGTGGTGCTGGTGGAGTGGTGCTGGTGGAGTGATGCTGGTGGAGTGATGCTGGTGGAGTGGTGCTGGTGGAGTGATGCTGGTGGAGTGATGCTGGTGGAGTGGTGCTGGTGGAGTGATGCTGGTGGAGTGGTGCTGGTGGAGTGATGCTGGTGGAGTGATGCTGGTGGAGTGATGCTGGTGGAGTGATGCTGGTGGAGTGGTGCTGGTGGAGTGATGCTGGTGGAGTGATGCTTGTGGAGTGATGCTGGTGGAGTGGTGCTGGTGGAGTGATGCTTGTGGAGTGGTGCTGGTGGAGTGGTGCTGGTGGAAAGTGGAGGGGGTGAGTGATCAGTAGTGCAGGGGTTAAATCATCTGAAATTATGGAGTGTGTGTGTATTTGGGGGAAACCTAGACCAGATCTAGATGCTTGATTCCTGCAGATGGATCGATGGGTAGATGTCTTCCACCCATCCAAGTGGGTTGAAGAGGGTCCAAAAGGGTCTAAGAGGTTTACGCAGACCCTAATTTCGTTTTTTCCATTTTTCTTCAAGCTGTCATAAAAATTGTCGAACATGATGACTAGTCAGAAATGGTTCTTCGAATCCCCGGGCTCCGCGCTTCATGGGGCGCAGCGCGTCACACCAGGGTCGCACCGAGTCGCTCAATTTGCGACGCATGGCACACACAAAAAAAGGTGTGCCCCAATAGGCTGCACTTGCTTTATTTAGCTTCAGCTAAAAAGCTGCCAGTAACACCCATCTGCTTTTGGGTGAGTGTGCGCAGCAATACAGCAAGCTGTACTTCTAAGTGGGTCGGCCCACTAGGGCATACTTGGTTTATTTAGCTTAACCTGCACACTGTCAGCAGGGTACTACAAAGCGCGCTACGACTCCCCCTTCGGTCGCCCTTGGCGTTGCAGGTCGTCGTCTACCGCGATGGTAGCTTGTCCAGTTGAGCTCGGAGACCGCTCCCCACCCGCGTACGACGGGCTCCCTTAACACCACGCCCCACCAGGCGTTATCATTACAAAGCGCGCTCGGCAGCTTGTCCAAGCGCACGCTTTTTGAGCCCCATTACGCATTTCGCGCAGTTTTTTCGACCCCCTGTGGGCGCAGCGCGCAGTTTTTGCTCTTTTTGCACTAGAAAGCGCTGACCAATTTGGCAAGAAGTAGTACCCTGGCTGTCAGTATCACAAATCCGCTTCGGGCCGCACTTGCTTTACTCAGCTTAACATGTTAGCTGTCAGTAACACCCATCTGTTTTAGGCCGCACTAAGTATGCCAGCTTGCTTTATTTAGCTATATAGCTACACGCTGTCAGGAACACACATCCGCTTTGGGCCGCACTTCCTCGGGGATAGAAAGGTGGGTGAAGTGGTGGGTTCAGAGGAGCGGCGCTACATGCCAAGAGCATAACCTGAGTTGGGAGATGAGGCGGGCGAATTTCGTGGGGCAGGCAGATGTGGCGAGCTGGGTTCTCCGGCCAGGGTGGTGTTGATGACACGTAGGTGCGCCATGGTGGGCGATGTGGAGGGGTTGGTGGCGGAAGCTGGAGAGAAGCTGGGTGAGTGAGAGGTTATAGAGAACAGTGCGTGGTCTTGATCCAGACTAGTGGGTGGGGTAGGAGGACTGATGCGGAGACCCTGGTGGGGAGCAAGGGAGGTGCGTACGCCTGAGGGGCTGGAGCGCACTGGGTCCAGAAGTAGCCTGGAGCGGGTCCCTGGGTGGCCAGGTAGGTCTGTCTGCTTGGGCGGAATGTCCGAGGTAGTGCCAGGATGATACCCGCGCATGTACTTCTTGTTGCAGTGCCTATTTGAGGCGCGTCTGTCAGATGAGTGTTTCTCTGAGGGACGCCTGTCAAAAGGGTGTCTTTCTGAAGTGGGTTCTGAAGTATGTTTCGCAGATGGGAGCACATCAGAAGAGAGCATGTCAAAAGCGCGTCTGTCAGAAGAGTGTCCAGCAGAAGCGCGGTTGTTGTCAGTAGCGATGGTAGCAGGAGGGGCGCGCTGGTGCAGATTAGGTTCAAACACACTGCTGCCGAGAGAGGTCCGCTGGAAGGTCGGCTCGTGATGCGTCAAGGGGCGCATGATTTTGAAGGAATGGGCTGTGTAGCGCCTAACCTCCGCTCCGACACTTCCGGAGACACCAGCAAGCTCAACCTCCGCAGTGTCGACCGGGTACCGGCTCGCCTCGATATCTGTACTTCTATGCCGGGGAGCCTCGCGAGCTGCCAAAGTAGAGAGGGTGACGTCAGCGCCAGATGACGAGTCAAGGCTGCAAGATATTCCCTCACTTGCGGCCTTCGCAGCAGCAGCAGCTGTCTCTGCCCCATATCTGCGGTGGTCGAGGTGAAGAGAGGTCAGGTGCACGACTTGGTAAGTGGTGGAGACAAAAATGGGAATTGTTAGGCCTTGCCACGAGGCATGAGTTCGAAGGAACCTTCCCGTTCGTTTGCACTGCCGAATGGTTACCGCGGGTTTTGCTTTCGCAGACCGCGCCTGAGCTCAGACTACCGAGTGACAGCAAGGAATACATGTCTCCGCCTCTGTCAAGGCAGCAGTTTGGCAAACGTGAACTTAGCAACGACTGCGGTGGTAAAGTAACTTCGAGAGCAGCTTTGATGCGACAATTGCTTCTTTTTGTATACAATTCTTTATTTCTTATCACAACAAAACAGAACACTACTGAGAAGCTGAGCTCATTGTTTGCACCCACCCTTACCTGAAAATAGTAGGAACTGACGTCCTCAATTTTGATTTACAGTCTTGCACATCCAAGGGTACCAGTGGTGGGGATATGCGGAAAGGGTCGGAGCCACGCCTGGCTGCCGGGTCACACACCCACTCCTCATGCACCTCAGGCAGCGAGGGCACCTGCACCCTGGAGGAGCAACAGGGAGAAGCTGGTCAGCACTTGGGTTTAGGTGGTTTAGGGTTAAGGTGGTTGAAGGCACCTATCCCCTGGAGGAGCAACAGGGGGAAAGGATCGAGGGTAGGGAGTGGTGTGTGTGTATGTGTGTGTATGTGGGGTGGTAGTGGGGTGTCCCCTGGAGGGGCAGCAGGGGGAAGCTGGTCAGCACTTGGGTTTAGGGGGTTAAGGTTTAGATGGTCTAGGTTTGGGATTAGGTTTTGGAAAGTAAGTGCTGACCAGTTACCCCATGTGTGTGCAAACGCCCACACCTGAAAGAGCGCACCTCCTCCTTGCGCTGCATGCAGGAGAAGGGCGTCGTGATGATAGCAGCGAGTATGGGATATTTTGAGAATGTTCCTACTAAAAAGGCGGAATATGGTATATGCACAATCGTATGTGTGCAAGCGTACGTGTGCAAGCATATGTGTGTAAGCGCCCTTACCTGGAAGTGCGCACATCCTCCATGCGTTGCACGTAGGAGGAGGCCGTCGCGCTTATTGCTGTGATTTTGGATTATTTATGGATATTTCCCTTAATTCCTACTGAAATGGCTGAACATGTATGAGGTAAGTCCCTTGAGCCTATTTGGCCCACCCCTTTTACATACATACATCTATATATATAAAGAAATCATGGTCGTGGTCGTGGTCGCGGTGGTCGTGGTGGTGTCATCGCGTAACCGACTTAACCAACTTCCCGCCCAGCCAATTGCCGCCCAGCCAATTCACGCCCAGCCAATTCACGGTTTTAATCCCTCCTGCTTCAACTTCTGTCTGATTGGCCTCCTTCGAATTCTGCCTTATGCAACCTTCGCCTCCTGCGTATTCTACCTGTTGCGCATCCCGCCCGATTTCTCCTTTTCCCGCCTGTGTTCATCCACCTGATTTCGGTAGCGCTACAGTTCGTCTTCCTACAAGCTTTTCCCCCTGATTGGCCTCCTGCGAATTCTGCCTTATGCAACCTTCGCCTCCTGCTTATTCTACCTGTTGCGCATCCCGCCCGATTTCTCCTTTTCCCGCCTGAGTTCATCCACCTGATTTCGGTAGCGCTACACTTCGTCTTCATACAAGCTTTTCCCTCTCCAAGACCTTTCCCTTGCGTCAAGAGACCTGTCGCTGCGCACAACGGGAGGTGACGTGGTGAGTCAGCCGAACTGTCAGAAATGTCCGAATCGTATCCATCCCATGTCACAAACTTGACTGCAAATTCTTCCCACTGCATTGAGAAACATGTCCCTCCGCATTGTGCCATAGCAAGTACGCATCAAAGTTGACCGAATGAAAAATCTCGCTGAGAATTCTCGCCCTAACTTGACCGAACATCTCAAATCAGCAACTTGACTGCAACTTCTTCCCACTGCATCGATAAACATGTCGTCGCTGTGCATTATGCTGTAGCGAGCACGCGGCAAAGTTGAATGGATGAACCTAGCGATGTTTCCAAGTCTCAGATCGAGTTGACTTCGGGAGCAGTTGCGGTGAACAGGATTGTTCTTCGGCCGAACTGAATACATGCTCGCTAAGAAGAAGCTTTAGTTATGTACAGTTGCGATTGCGCAGGCTCAGCTTTTTCAGTGGGGTCGACTATCGATCACAGCTGAGGTGGCAGGGAAGCAGGTCCGATGCTTTTAGCGGAGTCGGATGATGCGCAAACGTTGTCGATGCTCTTCGTCCCGTTTGCCTTTCAGCTATAGCAAAGCCCACAGCTGAAGTGGAGGGAGGCAGATATGGAGTATGTGTGTGCTGATGGGTGCTTGTAGGAGGGAGGGGAGGGATGAGAGTGGGGAGAGGGTGGGGGCTGGTGGGATGGCTTAGGTGGGGGAAGGTATGGAGTCAGGAAATATGTCAGGAAGAGTAAGGGAATATGTTTGTGGGCTGGGGTACATGGTTGGGTGTGTGTGTGGGGGGGGGGGAGATAACTGGGGGGGGGGGGGGGGGGGGGGGGGGGGGGAGGAGTACGGTGGTGTTTGTGTGCTTGTGGGTGCACAAGGGAGACCATCGCAAGGGATATGCGTCCGTCAATGTTTTAAGTTGCATGCACTGTAGAGAAAACCGTTTTGCAACCCAGCCCAAAACAGGTGTGGCCAACGGGAGAGAAGGGGGGAGGGGGCGGATAATGGTTTGGTGGTGGTGGTGTGTGAATGGGGGGGGGGCTTCAAGTATGAACCATTATGTAACCAGCCCCAAATAGGTGTGGCCAAAGGCCAAACGGGTATGATTGGGGGGGGGGGGGGGGGGGGGGGGGGGGTGGGGAGTCATCGTGAGAGTAGGTGCGGCCACCGGCCACACGGGCTACCGTACTAGTACATACATACATACAATTGAAATTGAAATTGTTACATCCGTGTAGAACCGTTACTCACAGGACGTGAAGTTAAGGACACCATAGCGTAAGCCGGAGCTAGCTATAGTCACCGTAGGACCATCTCAGTAAAAAGAATTACCACCGATGCCTGAACGGCAGCATAACTCACATACATACATACATACATACATACACATACAAGGTAATTGTGCACGCGCCCATACCTGGATGAGCGCACCTCCTCCTTGCGCTGCACATAGGAGGGCGTTGCGATGATAGCAGCAAGTTTGGATTATTTTGAGAATGTTCCTACTAAAAAGGCTGAATAAGTTATATGCATAAATAGGAATATGTTATTTGTACACATAGGAATATGCTATATGTTATATGTTATATGCACAATTCAAATAGGAATATGTTATATGTTATATGCACACATAGGAATATGTTATATGTTTAATGTTATATGCACACATAGGAATATGTTATATGTTATATGTTATATGCACAAATAGGAATATGTTATATGCACAAGGTATGTGTGCAAGCGCCCTTACCTGGAAGTGCGCACATCCTCCTTGCGCTGCACGTAGGAGGGCGTCGCGCTTATTGATCTGCTACTTCTGTTGCTCCTGTTCCAATCTTCCCTGCGAATGTGTGAAGGGGTGACTGTGAGGTCGAGAAGTCCATCGCAAGCGTCGCGGAAAATTTGGGAGTGTGTATGTGTGAGTGTGTGTGTATATGTGAGTGAGTGTGTTTGTGTATGGGTGTTAGTGTGTGTATGTGTGAGTGTGTGGGTGACTGTGAGGTCGACAAGTCCCATGCTGCATCGCAAGCGTCGCGGAAAATTGGGGAGTGTGTGGGCAACGGAACAAACAGGTGGCAACAGATTGGAGCTGACCAAAGCCAGTTAGTTGTGAGACAGTTGGCCGACGTGTCAGGCTTCAATTTTTCAGTCGGTCGGACGGTCGGACTAACGGACAATGGGGTTACCCTGGGGGCTCCGCCTAAATTGTGAGGGGGTGACTGTCAGGTCGAAATGTGTGAGGGGGTGACAGTGAGGTCGTCAAGTTCTATGCAGCGTCGCATGTGACGCAAAAAATTGGCGGAGAGTGATCGCTAGGGAGCAACAGGTGGCAACGGAAGCGAGTTAGTTACGAGACCGTTGGCTGACGTGTCAGGCTTCAGCGCGGTCAGACGACCGGACGGACAAATGGGTAACCCTTGAAGAGGGAGCCCCGCCAAAAAACGTCAAAATGTGTGAGGGGGTGACTCTAAGGTTGAAAATAGAGAAGGTTTTCAAAGTGGAGTTGGGGGGATTTGAACTCCCGACCTCAACTTTCTACAACAAATTGGTCAACCATTAATTACACGGTTTGATGATTCTACACCTGAGAGTGTGTGTGTTTGTATGTGTGTGTGAGTGTGTGTGTATATGTGTGAGTGTTTGTATGTGTGTGTGTATGTGTGTGTATATGTGTGAGCGTGTGTGTATGTGTGTGTATATGTGTGAGTGTGTGTGTATGTGCGTGTATATGTGTGAGTGTGTGTGTGTGTATATGTGTGAGAGCGTGTGTATGTGTGAGTGTGTGCGTGTATGGGTGAGACTGACTCCTCTCCCTGTGTGTTTGTGTTTGTGTTTGTGTGTGAGTGTGTATGTATGAGTGTGTGTGTGCTAGTGTGGGTGTGTGTGTGCTAGTGTGGGTGTGTGTGTATGTATGTGAGTTGTGTGTGTGTGTGTGAGTGTGTGCATAAGTGTGTGTGTGTGAGTGTGTGCGTGTGTGGATAAGACTGACTCCTCTCCCTGTGTGTGTTTGTGTGTGTATGTGCGTGAGTGTGTGTGTCTGTATGTATGTGAGTTTGTGTGTGTGTGAGTATGTGTGTGTGAGAGTGTGTGAGTGCGTGTGTGCATGTGTGTGAGTGTGTGTGTGTATATGTGTGTTTATGTGTGTGAGTGTGCGTGTGTATGTGTGTGAGTGTGTGTATGAGTGTGAGTGTGTGTGAGTATGTGTGTGAGTTTTTATGTGTGTGAGTGTGTGAGTGTGTATGTGTGCGAGTGCGTGTATGTGTGTCACTGTGTGTGTGAGTGTGCGTGTAAATGTGTGTTAGTGTGTGTGTGAGTGTGTATGTGTGTGTGTGTGTGCGGTGGTGGTGGTGGTGGGGGACCATGGGGTCGATTTATGTTTTAGTTGAAGTGGTCCTTGTTGATTTTGAGCAGCAGGGAGAAGCTGGTTAGCACTTGGGTTCAGGTGGTTTGGGGGTTAGGTGGTTGAGGGCACCTGCTCCCTGGAGCAACAGGGGAAAAGGATGGGGTTAGGGTGGTGTGTGTGTGGGGGGGGTGGGGTGGGGGGTGGGTGGGGGGGGGGGGGGGGCAGCCTGTGCATGTTTCTGTTTGTGCATTTGTGTGTGTGCATGCGTGCGTGAATGTGCATGAGCGTGTGTGTGTGCGTGTGTCTGTGTGTGTATGCATGTGTGTGTGTGCGTGCGTGTGTGTGTGTGCATGTGTGTGTGCATGCGTGTGTGTGTGAGAGTGTGCGCATGTGTCTGTGTGCGTGTGCATGTGTGTGTGTGAGTGTGCGCATGTGTCTGTGTGCGTGTGCATTTATGCATGTGTGTGCGCGTGTGCATGTGTGTGTGCATGCGTGTGAGAGTGTGTGTGAGTGTGCGCATGTGTGCGTGTGCATGTATGTGTAGGGATCGGCAATATGATATCATGTCATCATATGATATCATATGATGCTGGCGGTCTGACTAGGTAACTTTGGCCTGGGGCATTATATCATCTGATATCAAATCATATGATTTTTGTATGATATCATATGATATCATACTCGTCTTTGGTCAACATCATATGATTTGCCGTTCCCTATGTATGTATATCCACACCTGTGTGTGCATGTGCATGCGTGTGTGTGAGTGTGTGTGTGTGCATGCGTGTGTGTGTGTCCGTGTGTGTGTGCCCACACCTGCGTGTGCATGTGTGTGTGCATGTGTGCGTGTGTGTGTGTGTCCACACCTGCGAGCGTTCTTGGCGGGGGCAGACTTGTTGAACATTGCGGCTAAGTGCTTGCCGGCTGCCACCCTCTCCTGGACGGGCACAGGGTGCCTGCCAGGCTGTTGGGTCTGCTGAGCTGGCAGGGAGCCGCTATGGGTGGTGAGCTCAACAGGGTTGAATTGGAGATGGAGGCTTGGGTCAGAGCGGAGTGACCTCCCACCAAAGGGGGCCTCAGGGAGGTTGCATCCTTGTGCGAGGTCGACCTGAAGGAGGTGGGAGGGGATAGGGGTAAGGGGTGGTGTGTGAGTTTGGTCGACTTGAGGGGGGGGCAGGTGGGAGGGGATGGGGTAGTGTGTGTGCGTGGTTGACCTGAGGGAGGTGGGAGGAGATGGGGGATGGGGGTAGTGTGTGGGTGTGGGTGGTCTTCCTCAAGGAGGGCGCACCCTTGTGCGAGGTCGACCTGAAGGAGGTGGGAGGGGATAGGGGTAAGGGGTGGTGTGTGAGTTTGGTCGACTTGAGGGGGGGGGGGGAGGGGAGGGGGGTAGTGTGTGTGCGTGGTTGACCTGAGGGAGGTGGGAGGAGATGGGGGATGGGGGTAGTGTGTGGGTGTGTGTGGTCTTCCTCGGGGAGGGCGCACCCTTGTGCGTGGTCGACCTGAAGGAAGTGGGAGGAGATGGGGGATGGTGTGTGTGGTCGACTTGAGGGGGGCAGGTGGGAAGGGAGGGGGGTAAGGGGGTGGTGTGTGTGTGTGGTCGATCCGAGGGAGACAGGTGGTTGGGGTTGGGGGATGGGGGTAGGAGGTGGTGTTCGCGTGCGTTGGTGTGTCGTCGACCTTTAGAGGGGACAGAGGCAAACAATCTGGCAAATTTAAACTTAAATTCAGATATTTCACGTATTGAACATACGTAACATGTATGTATGTCTGTTTACAGTCCAGGGGTAGCCAAATAGGCTAGAGGGACTTGCCCAACCTTCAAAACAGAAAAGAAAGTAAGAAAACAAGATCAACGGGGAGCCGTAGTTCGTGCTTCCCACACACACATATACACACTCAGACATACACACACAAACAGACAAACACAGACAGACATACACACACAGACATACACACAGACAGGTACACACACATACAGACACATACAAACAGACACACAAACAGACTTCCACACACAGAGCACATGCCCGCACACAAACATACATATACACACATAGACATACACACAAACAGACACACACAAACAGACGTACACACATACATAACACTCATACACAGAAACATACAAGTACACACACACAGACACAGGCATTCACAAACAGACATACACATACATAGACGTACACACAGATAGAGCACATGCCCACAGAAACATGTACACACAGACATACACTCATAGAGCACATGCCCACAGAAACAGACATACACACACAGACATACACCCATAGAGCACATGTCCACACAAACAGACATACACACACAGACATACACCCATAGAGCACATGCCCACACAAACAGACATACACACACAGGTATAAACACACACGAACAGACATACACACACAAACAGACATACACACACAAACAGACATACACACACGAACAGACATACACACACAAACAGACATACACACACAAACAGACATACACACACAAACAGACATACACACACAAACAGACATACACACACAAACAGACATACACACACAAACAGATATACACACACAAACAGACATACACACACAAACAGGCATACACACACAAACAGACATACACACACAAATAGACAAACACATTCAGACATACACACTCAGAAACACAGACATACACCCAAACAGGCATACACACACAAACAGATACACATACACACACAGATATGCACACACAGACATACACACACAAACAGACATACACATACACAGACATACACACACACAAACAGAGATACACACCCAGACACACACACACAAACAAACATACACAAACAGATATACGCGCACAGCCATACACAGACAGACATAAACACACACACAGACAGAGCACATACAGACACACACACACAGACATACACACACATACAGACACACAGAAACAGAGATACACACACACACAAACAGACATACATACACACACAGACATGCACATACACAGACAAACACACATACACAGACATACACACACACAGACAGACATAAACACATACACACAGACACACCCAGACAGAGCACATGCCCACCTGTGCCGAGGCTGAGCTGCGCCTCATAGGCCACGCAGAACTTGCAACACCAGTGTCTGAGCTTGATCTCTGTTAGGTGGGGGCAGGTGGGGGTGTGGGTGGTGTATGGGCAGGTGGGTTGGAGTGATGTCAGGTGGGGCGGGGCGGGTTGGTTTGCTTACACTTGCTTACAATCGAAAAAAAAGAAAAAAAAAATTATTTAAATTTAATTTAAATAATATAAATTGTACCTACCACTGCCGAGACCGCTGCCCACTGGTGGTTGGTATGCTGACAGGCGGACGGGCGCTGTATTTAAATGATGATGATTTCATTTAAATCATATAAATTGTACCCACTGTTGCCCAGACCGCTGCCCATGGGTGGTTGATAAGCTGCCAGACGGACGGACGCTGTATTTAAATGACGATGATTTAATTTAAATAATATGAATTTTACCCACCGCTGCCGAGACCGGTGCCCACGGGTGGTTGATAAGCTGCCAGGCGGACGGACGCTGTATCTAAATGACGATGATTTCATTTAAATAATATAAATTGTGCCCACTGTTGCCCAGACCGCTGCCCATGGGTGGTTGATAAGCTGCTAGGCGGAGGGGGCGCTTGTTTTTAAATGACGATGATTTCATTTAAATAATATAAATTGTACCCACCGCTGCCGAGACCGCTGCCCAAGGTGGTTGATAAGCTGCCAGGCGGAGGGGCGCTTGTATCTAAATGATGATGATTTCATTGAAATAATATAAATTGTACCCACTGCTGCCTAGACCGCTGCCCATGGGTGGTTGATAAGCTGCCAGGCGGAGGGGCGCTTGTTTTTAAATGACGATGATTTCATTTAAATAATATGAATTTTACCCACCGCTGCCGAGACCGCTGCCCAAGGGTGGTTGACAAGCTGCCAGGCGGAGGGTTGCTGGCTTGGATCGATGTTAATTTCATTTAATAATATAATTTTTCGCTGTATTTAAATGGTGATGATTTAATTTAAAAAATATAAATTTACGCTGTATTTAAATGGTCCTGCTTTAATTTAAATAATATAAATTGTACCCACCGCTGCCGAGACTGCTGCCCAAGGGTGGTTGATAAGCTGCCAGGCGGAGGGGCGCTTGCTTGGATTGACGTTGAAGCAAGCGGTCATGAACTCAACAGCAGCAGGAGCGATATCAGGGTGGTACACAGGGGGCTGGCCTGACGTGATGCTTCTTTCCGTGGTGTCCCTGTGTGTGTGTGTGTGTGTGTGTGTGGGGGGGGGGGGGGGGGGGGGTAGCCTGTGTGTGTGTGGTGTGAGTGTGTGTACGTTGAAGCAAGCGGTCATGAACTCAACAGCAGCAAGAGCGATATCAGGGTGGTACACAGGGGGCTGGCCTGACGTGATGCTTCTTTCCGTGGTGTCCCTGTGTGTGTGTGTGTGTGTGTGTGTGTGTGGGGGGGGGGGGGGGGGGGGGGGGGGGGTAGCCTGTGTGTGTGTGGTGTGAGTGTGTGTACGTTGAAGCAAGCGGTCATGAACTCAACAGCAGCAAGAGCGATATCAGGGTGGTACACAGGGGGCTGGCCTGACGTGATGCTTCTTTCCGTGGTGTCCCTGTGTGTGTGTGCGTGTGTGTGTGTGTGGGGGGGGGGGGGGGGGGGGGTAGCCTGTGTGTGTGTGGTGTGAGTGTGTGTACGTTGAAGCAAGCGGTCATGAACTCAACAGCAGCAGGAGCGATATCAGGGTGGTACACAGGGGGCTGGCCTGACGTGATGCTTCTTTCCGTGGTGTCCCTGTGTGTGTGTGTGTGTGTGTGTGTGTGTGTGTGTGTGTGTGTGTGTGTGTGTGGTGTGAGTGTGTGTACGTTGAAGCAAGCGGTCATGAATTCAACAGCAGCAAGAGCGATATCAGGGTGGTACACAGGGGGCTGACCTGACGTGATGCTTCTTTCTGTGGTGTCCCTGTGTGTGTGTGTGTGGGGGGGGGGGGGGGGGGGGGGGGGGGGGTAGCCTGTGTGTGTGTGGTGTGAGTGTGTGTACGTTGAAGCAAGCGATCATGAACTCAACAGCAGCAGGAGCGATATCAGGGTGGTATACAGGGGCTGACCTGACGTGATGCTTCTTTCCGTGGTGTCCCTGTGTGTGTGTGTGTGTGTGTGAGCGGGGGGGGGGGGGGGGGGGGGGGGGATGCAGCCTGATGTGATGCTCCTTTCTGTGGTGCCCCTGTGTGTGTGTGTGTGTATGTGTGTGTGTGTGTGTGTGTGTGTGTGTGGGGGGGGGGGGGGGCTCAGCCTGTGTGTCTGTGATTGTGTGTGTGGGGCAGCCTGACACGATGGCTCCTCTCCGTGCTGTCCCTGTGTGTGTCTGCGAGTGTGTGTGTGGGGGGGGGAGGGGGGGGGGGGGGGGGGGGGGGGGGGGGGGGGGGGGGGAGGGGGGGGGGCAGCGCAGATTGAGCTCGGTGCGACCCCAGTGCGACGCACTGCGCCCTGAAACCCGTGCAGCGCGAAGCAAGGGGGGGGGGGGGGGGGGGGGGGTGGTAGGAGGCCATTTCTGACTACTTTAGCCCAATCCATGCGTTGCCATGCACCGACGGAATGGCGACTCTCCGCTGGGGAACGAAAGAGTGAAGCACACATGTATAGCTTTGCAGGCGACCCCAAAAGAGTGAAGCACACATGTTTAGCTTTGAAGGCGACCCCAAAAGAGTGAAGCACACATGTATAGCTTTGCAGGCGACCCCAAAAGAGTGAAGCACACATGTATAGCTTTGCAGGCGACCCCAAAAGAGTGAAGCACACATGTATAGCTTTGCAGGCAACCCCAAAAGAGTGAAGCACACATGTATAGCTTTGCAGGCAACCCCAAAAGACTGTTAAAGCAATTCAGGGGATGAATTGGACAGACATTTCGTACTTTGTCGAGAATTGTCGAGAATTCTCGGATTTCCAGGCAAAAATTCTTGATTTCAAGTACGAAGTACAAGTACGAGTTCTCGCGGAAACGTTTTGTCCAGTTCATCCCCTGAATTGCTATAAGTGGCACCCCCAAAGCACTAAAAAGTAATGATAACGCCTGGTGGGGCGTGGTATTGAGGGAGCCCTTTCTTACTGCGGAAGAGAGCACCTCAAAACACTAAGGTATATAAATACCAATCGTGCTGTACATAGGTAGGGACAGGCTAAGTTAGTTAATACTAGTGAGTTTGTAATTACTAGTGAGTTTATACTTAGAGAATGTTAGTTATGTTATATTATGTTCTAATTACTAGTGAGTTTATAAATACTAGTGAGTTTATAATTAGAGAATGTTAGTTATGTTATATTATGTTATAATTACTAGTGAGTTTGTAATTACTAGTGAGTTTATAATTAGAGAATGTTAGTTATGTTATATTATGTTATAATTACTAGAGAGTTTATAAATACTAGTGAGTTTCTAATTAGAGAATGTTAGTTATGTTATATAATGTTATAATTACTAGAGAGTTTATAAATACTAGTGAGTTTATAATTAGAGAATGTTAGTTATGTTATATAATGTTATAATTACTAGTGAGTTTATAAATACTAGTGAGTTTATAATTAGAGAATGTTAGTTAATATTAGACGGACAAGCCGTCTCACCAGAACTCTGGATTTATTTGAAAAACAAACATTATTGTGACACTTGAATAATGTTCGTTAATATTAGTTTTCAAACAATAACATTAAAAGCCGTTCGCTATCTTTAGTACATACTTGAAAGGTACGGCAATATGGTTGGCGGAGCCCCCCCTTTTGGGGGGCGGGAGCTCCCATGGTTACCCCGTTGTCCGTTTGACCGACCAAAAAATTGGAGCCTGTTTTGTAACACTCTCGCTTCCGTTGCCACCTGTCGCTCCGTCGCGATCACTCTCCGCCAATTTCTCCGCCATTTTTTAGCGTCGCAGGCGACGCTGCATAGAACTTGTCGAATACGCATGAGAGCTTCCAGCCAGCTCCAACAGCCAGCCACTGGGTCTAGCCGAAAGCTTTCAGTTTAATTAAAATGACGGTACTTCCCATTACCTACCTGTCCTCATGACAAAAGGGAGGCATGCCCGTCAACAGCTCCTATGCCATGACAGCTGTTGACCACACATCTGTAGAAAACAATAGTATCAGTAGCCGTTCCCTATCTTTAGTACCTACCTGTCCTCATGACCAAAGGGAGGCATGCCCGTCAACAGCTCGTATGCCATGACAGCTGTTGACCACACATCTGTAGAAAACAATAGTATCAGTAGCCGTTCCCTATCTTCAGTACATACCTGTCCTCATGACCAAAGGGAGGCATGCCCGTCAACAGCTCGGATGCCATCGCAGCTGTCGACCACACATCTGTAGAAAAATATATATCAGTAGCTGTTCCCAGCCGTTCCCCAT
>JACBWV010000626.1:23241993-23257740 GCA_013435795.1 Chlamydomonas sp. ICE-L
CAAGTTTGAAGCCCTCTCGTCCCAGCAGCAAGTTTATGAGGTACTCTTGCACGAGAACAACTTGGTCTCACTGTGTGTGTGTGTGGGGGGGGGGGGGACTAGTGTGTTTGTGTTTGTGTGTGGAGGGAGGAACTAGTGGGAAGGGGGGGGGAGTGTGAGGAACTAGTGTGTTTGAGTGTGGAGGAAGCAGGGTTGAGGGTACAGGGTTGAGGGTGCAGGGTTGAGGAAGCAGGGTTGAGGGTACAGGGTGCAGGGTTGAGGGTACAGGGTTGAGGGTACAGGGTTGAGGGTGCAGGGTTGAGGAAGCAGGGTTGAGGGTACAGGGTGCAGGGTTGAGGGTACAGGGTTGAGGGTACAGGGTTGAGGGTGCAGGGTTGAGGAAGCAGGGTTGAGGGTACAGGGTGCAGGGTTGAGGGTACAGGGTTGAGGGTACAGGGTTGAGGGTGCAGGGTTGAGGAAGCAGGGTTGAGGGTACAGGGTGCAGGGTTGAGGAAGCAGGGTTGAGGGTACAGGGTGCAGGGTTGAGGAAGCAGGGTTGAGGGTACAGGGTGCAGGGTTGAGGGTACAGGGTTGAGGGTACAGGGTTGAGGGTGCAGGGTTGAGGAAGCAGGGTTGAGGGGGAGGCAGGGGGAGGGGGGGGGGGGGTGGGGGGGGGCCGGGTGGGGGGGGGGGGGAGGGGGGGTTGGAAGGGGGGGAGAGAGCGGGCAGGGGGAGGGTTGGAAGGGGGAAGGGCGGGAGGGAGGGGGGGCAGACTAACGTTTTCTATGAATTAAACAGGAATTAAATTACAAGTTTGATGGAAAAACACAAACTCATCAGATAAAAGCAGAAGACTCACAAACGCTTGAAGGCCACTAATAGCTTGCTGATGATGAAGATGATGATGATGATGATAATGATGATGAGAGTGGGCCAAAGCCAGGGTTTACAACTTTGTTAGGGCTAAGTTTGATGAAAAAAGTCAAAAGCAGAAAACTCACCTGCTTGAAGGCAGCGAACAGCTTGATGATGTTCGGGTGATTTAGTGAGACGTGGATGCGCGCCTCGCGCAAGAGATGATGCTGATTCATCACGTGCAGTAGGTGCGGCTTGTACACCTTTAGGACGACCTTCTGACCGGAATGAGCGCACATGGCCGAGTACACAGACGACGCGTATCCGGAGTGTAGTTTCTTCAAGTCGCTGTAGTCTTCCATTCTCCAGGCCGGGCGCATCATGCTGTACGGCAAGCAGGCTGAGACGACGATCGTCTCAGGCTTTGGGACTGGGTTGGGGCCAGAAGAGGTAGAGGGGGGGCCACAGGCAGTGGCAGGGGCGGAGGGGGAGCCTGAGGCAGGGACCAGGTCGGGGCCAGAAGAGGTAGAAGGGGGGCCACAGGCATGGGCAGGGGCAGAGGGGGGTCCTGAGGCAGTGGCAGGGGCAGAGGTAGAGGTTGATGTGTTGGGGAGGCGTGGGAATATCGGTGAGGGGACATAAGAGCCCGTCAGTCTGGAACCCACTTGGAAGCTTAGGTCTTTCAGTTCCAAGCAGCAATGTGAGGGTGTTGGTGGGGGTGTTACTCTCCTGAGGGTGTTGGTGGGGGTGTTGGTGGGGGGTGGGGGTGTTACTCTCCTGCCTACAGGTGTCTCTACATGAGGGCAGTGTATTGGTGGGCGAGTGTGAGCGTCGAAGTTTTGGAGAAGGTGTTGGTGGGGGTGTTTGGTGGGTGTTAGTGTCGGTGTTTTGGTGGGGTGTTAGTGGGGGGTGAAATGCCCGTGTATTGGTGGGTGAGTGCAAGTGTCGGTGTTTTGGTGGGGGTGTTAGTGGGGGGTGAAGTGCCAGTGTATTGGTGGGTGAGTGCAAGTGCCGGTGTTTTTGGTGGGGGTGTTGATACTCTCCTGCTAAGGGTTGTATTTACATGAGATCAGTGTATTGGTGGGCGAGTGTGAGTGTCGAAGTTTTGGTGGAGGTATTGGTGGGGGTGTTCGTGTCGGTGTTTTGGTGGGGGTGTTAGTGGGGGATGAAGTGCCAGTGTATTGGTGGGTGAGTGCAAGTGTCGGTGTTTTGGTGGGGGTGTTGATACTCTCCTGCCTAAGGGTTTGTATTTACATGAGATCAGTGTATTGGTGGGCGAGTGTGAGTGTCGAAGTTTTTGGTGGAGGTATTGGTGGGGGTGTTCGTGTCGGTGTTTTGGTGGGGGTGTTAGTGGGGGGTGAAGTGCCAGTGTATGGGGGTGAGTGCAAGTGTCGGTGTTTTGGTGGGGGTGTTGATACTCTCCTGCCTAAGGGTGTATTTACATGAGATCAGTGTATTGGTGGGCGAGTGTGAGTGTCGAAGTTTTGGTGGAGGTATTGGTGGGGGTGTTCGTGTCGGTGTTTTGGTGGGGGTGTTAGTGGGGGGTGAAGTGCCAGTGTATTGGTGGGTGAGTGCAAGTGTCGGTGTTTTGGTGGGGGTGTTGATACTCTCCTGCCTAAGGGTGTATTTACATGAGATCAGTGTATTGGTGGGCGAGTGTGAGTGTCGAAGTTTTGGTGGAGGTATTGGTGGGGTGTTTCGTGTCGATGTTTTGGTGGGGGTGTTAGTGGGGGGTGAAGTGCCCGTGTATTGGTGGGTGAGTGCAAGTGTTGGTGTTTTGGTGGGGGTGTTAGTGGGGGGTGAAGTGCCAGTGTATTGGTGGGTGAGTGCAAGTGCCGGTGTTTTGGTGGGGGTGTTGATACTCTCCTGCCTAAGGGTGTATTTACATGAGATCAGTGTATTGGTGGGCGAGTGTGAGTGTCGAAGTTTGGTGGAGGTATTGGTGGGGGTGTTCGTGTCGGTGTTTGGTGGGGGTGTTAGTGGGGGGTGAAGTGCCAGTGTATTGGTGGGTGAGTGCAAGTGCGGTGTTTTGGGGGGGTGTTGATACTCTCCTGCCTAAGGGTTGTATTTACATGAGATCAGTGTATGGTGGGCGAGTGTGAGTGTCGAAGTTTTGGTGGAGGTATTGGTGGGGGTGTTCGTGTCGGTGTTTTTGGTGGGGGTGTTAGTGGGGGGTGAAGTGCCAGTGTATTGGTGGGTGAGTGCAAGTGTCGGTGTTTTGGTGGGGGTGTTAGTGGGGGGTGAAGTGCCAGTGTATTGGTGGGTGAGTGCAAGTGCCGGTGTTTTGGTGGGGGTGTTGATACTCTCCTGCCTAAGGGTGTATTTACATGAGATCAGTGTATTGGTGGGCGAGTGTGAGTGTCGAAGTTTTGGTGGAGGTATTGGTGGGGGTGTTCGTGTCGGTGCTTTGGTGGGGGTGTTAGTGGGGGGTGAAGTGCCAGTGTATTGGTGGGTGAGTGCAAGTGTCGGTGTTTTGGTGGGGGTGTTGATACTCTCCTGCCTAAGGGTGAATTACATGAGATCAGTGTATTGGTGGGCGAGTGTGAGTGTCGAAGTTTTGGTGGAGGTATTGGTGGGGGTGTTCGTGTCGGTGTTTTGGTGGGGGTGTTAGTGGGGGGTTAAGTGCCAGTGTATTGGTGGGCGAGTGTTAGTGTCTGTGTTTTGGTGGGGGTTTACATACATACATACACACACACACAAATACATACATACATACATACATACATACATACATACATACATACATACATACATACATACATACATACACATGCAAGAGGGGAGGATGTATGAGGGGTCTGGGGTGAGCATCTGTCCAAATTGTTTTGTTCAGTTATGACAGGAATTTCACCACAGGAGGTGGGTCTCCCGACACAAACCAGCGGCACTCACAATCCAGTTTGAATGGTGTGACCACTCCGACCACAGGTTGACTTATGTATAAGTCTTGCTCAGGGACGTCAGGCTTCCAGACAGGGTGACATACCCCACCACACGCCCCCTCACCCCAACTCACCACATACACGCACCACCTCACCACGCCACCCCCCACCCCCACCCCAACACACACACCCCACCCCCAACACACCCCCACCTCACCAAACCACCCCACTCCAACACCCCAGTCTTACTTGGGGAAGGCAGTCCTTCAGAAGAGCTGCTCCCGCCATCGGAGGAGCCCGACACAGGCGCGACAACACACACACACCACACCTCACCACATACACACACCACCTCACCATTCCACCCCAACCCCACCCCACCCCAACAACCTAGTCTTTCTTGGGGAAGGTAAGCTTTCAGAAGATGTGACATACCCCACCACATACACACACCACCACGCCACCCCAACACCCCAGTCTTACCCCACCCCCACCTCACCAAACCACCCCACCCCAACGCAACAACCCAGTCTCACTAGGGGAATGAAGGCCTTCAGAAGAGGTGCTCCTGCCATTAGAGGATCGTGACATACCCCACCACACACAAACACTATACCTCACCACATACTCACACCACACCTCACCAAACCCACACACTACACCTCAACACATACCACTTCACCATCACAACCCCACCCCACCCCACCACCCAGTTTTACTTGGGGAATAGAGGCCTTCAGAAGAGGTGATCTAGCGTGTAGAGGATCGTGAGATACCCCACCACACACACACACACACACCACACCTCAGCACACACACAACAACAACTCAGAAACAAACAAACTTACAAAACCTCAGCAAACCACACCACACACTCACAACACACACACCACACCTCAGCACACACAAACACCACACATAACCACACACACACACCAAACATAAACCAACACCACACAGCCACACATAACCACACACAACACACCTCACCACACACACACACACCACACCTCACCCACACACACACCACACTAACCACACCCAACACACCCACACCTCACCACACAACACACAACACAAATGTCACACACCCACCACACCTAACCACACAAACACACCACACATAACAACACACACACCACCACACTCAGCACACACAACCACACCTCCAGCACCACACAAACCACACATAACCACACACCACACAAAAACATTACAACACACAACACAACCACAATTACCACACACACACACACATCACACCTGAGCACAAACACACATCACACCTCAGCACACACACACCTCACACCTCAGCACACACACACACCACACATCAGCACACACACACACCTCACCACACACACCTCACACCTCACCACACACACACATCACACCTCAGCACACACACACACACACCACACCTCAGCACACACACACCACACCACACACACACAACACACCTCACCACACACACACACACTACACATAAACACATACATACACCACCTCACCATTCCACCCCCACCCCAACACCCAAGTCTTACTTGGTTAGGGCAGGCCTTCAGAAGAGGTGCTCTCGCCATTAGAGGATCGTGACATACCCCACCACACACAAACTACACCTCACCACACACAAACTACACCTCACCACATACTCACACCACACCTCACCACATACTCACACCACACCTTACCACATACTCACACCACACCTCACCACACACACACGCTAAACATCACCACATACACACACCACCTCACCAACCCCACCCCACCACCCTAGTCTTACTTGGGGAAGGCAGGCCTTCAGAGGAGGTGCTCCCGCCACTGGAGGAGCGTGACACAGGCGCAACCACACAGACACACCACACCTCACCACATACACACACCACCTCACCACATACCACTTCACCTCACCAACCCCAACCCACCACCCCAGTCTTACTTGGGGAAGGCAGGCCTTCAGAAGAGGTGCTCACGTCACTGGAGGAGCGTGACACGGGCGCAACCACACAGACACACCACACCTCACCACATACACACACCACCTCACCACATACACATACCACTTCACCATCCCAACCCCACCCAACCCCACCACCCCAGTCTTACATGGGGAAGGCAGGCCTTCAGAGGAGGTGCTCCCGCCACTGGAGGAGCGTGACACAGGCGCAACCACACACACACACCACACCTCACCACATACACACACCACCTCACCACATACCACTTCACCACCCCAACCCCACCCCAACCCACCACCCCAGTCTTACTTGGGGAAGGCAGACCTTCAGAAGAGCTGCTTCCGTCATTGGAGGAGCGCGACACAGGCGCAACCACACGCCCCCTCACCCCACCTCACCACATACACACAACCCCACACCCCCACCCACACCCCAACACATACACCCCACTCCCACCTCACCAACCCACCCCAACACCCTAGTCTTACTTGGGGAAGGCAGGCTTCCAGAGGAGGTGCTCCCGCCACTGGAGGAGCGTGACACAGGCGCAAGCAGAGGCGGGGGTGGCCCGCGGGATACCGTATTGCCTGGTGTACGGCAGAACAAGGCCTGGCCCTGTGCTGAGGCCTGGCTGTAGGCTGAGAAGTAGGTGGAGGCATTAGAGAAGCAACTAAGAGCAGAGGAGGTGTTTTCATACTTGGCGGGTGGGAACTCGCTGGTGCAGGAGTGGGGTTGCGATCGCAGGGAGGAGATTGTGCTGGGGCCTGAGAACATACTCAGACTGGACAGGGCGGTGTCGTATTTGATGGGAGGGCCGGAGTCGCTGGTGTAGGTGGGGTAGGCGGGGGAGGGGGCGGAAGGGACAGAGAAGCTGCTGATGGTGATGGTGGAGGCCCCTTCCTCTACACCTTGCTTGGGGCCGTCTAGTGTGAGGGAGGTTGAGGTCTTACTGTTGGAGGGCGGGGGCTGTTGGGTGGAAACCGGGCCCGCTGTTAGGAGAGGGTCACATGTGTTGGGCACGCCTCTCCCTGCTGCGCTCGGCCACGAGTCCCTGGTCGAGCCCGCTGTTAGGAGTGGGTCGGAGGTGCTGGGCAAGCCTCCCCCAGCTGCGGTCGGCCATGTGCCCCTGGTCGAGCCCGCTGTTAGGAGTGGGTCGGAGGTGCAGGGCAAGCCTCTCCCTGCTGCGCTCGGCCACGAGCCCCTGGTCGAGCCCGCTGTTAGGAGTGGGTCGGAGGTGCTGGGCAAGCCTCCCCCAGCTGCGGTCGGCCATGGCCCCAAGGAAGATCTTAAGTCAGAGTTAGGGTGCTCTTTCACTGCGGCAGCAGGGTCCACATGCTGCCTGTTGGGATCCTTAATCTGGGCACCCTTGCCCGCCCCCACCTCCTGCTCAGAGTGCGTGTGCGACAGACCACGCATGCTTTTTAAGTACTGCTGCACGTTGCGTTGCATGGTGGCTATCCGCCCTCGCTTCTCCGGAGCCCGCTGCTCGTGACGTTCGACATTCCGACGTCCAAGTGAGGAAAGATCAGGGCGACTGTGGGGCTGAGTTGTCAGGAGTTCTTGGCCGGTGGAGTAATGGGTGGGGTACCTGGTACTGGGAACTTCATCCCGAACTTCAGCATATTCCTGGCTGCGAACTTGTCTATTACCTTCCACCCCTTCTGCTCCAACCTCACGATGAGGATCCTGTCCTCGGGTGGGGTACCTGGTGGAGATCCCCGGTGGCAGATCAGTACCCACACCACCACAACCACCACTACCACAAACAGCAGCAGCAGCATCGCCCAGATTCGAGGCAGAAGAGCATACTGATGGCTCTTCCTGGGGCGGTGGCAGGAGCTCCATGATTGATATCGGGCCAGTGAGGACTAAATGCGATGTTCTGCGGAAGGGCATGGCCGCTGAGGGTTGCGCCCTTGGGAGGCTGGGGTTGATTGGGAGGGGTTGGTCGCTTGGAAGGGGGGGAGGTGAGCTGACCCTGGAGGGATTGGATGTGATGGTGTGTCTCTGGCTGGTGCTGGTGGAGTGCCCATGCACGGTCCCACGCACGGTAGGGTTTCCTAACGACAGGCGGTCGTTGGGGAAAGCTACAAGAGAGGCAGGTGAGTCGGCCTGGTGATTGCACTGGCCCTCGGAATGCCGGCGGTCGGTGCCGGGTGGAAAGTCGGGCGCCTGGAGGTCTGAAGAGGCTAGCGGATGGCCAGAGCTCTGCGCCGGGGTGGAGAGATGAACAGATCGGCAGGCTGGCAGCGAGGACAAGCAGGAGCTAGAGCTAGGTACAGTGCAGATGCTGCTACTAGGCATTGAGCTCATGGTGTTGGTGCTGGGGATGGTGCTGATGGAAATGCTAGGGAAGATGGTCAAGTCAGTGGACATGTATCCCTCGAGTATGGTGGGGGGCAGCCCCCCTCCTGAGGTTCTATTCTTGTCATGTGAGGATGGCCACATTTGGGCATGGGACTTGAAAGCGGAGTGTGTGGGGTAAGGCTCAACGGGTGTCCGTACCGCTGATATAGATGAAGTACATGCATGGGTCTTGGTCTCGGCGCTCGTCCAGTCCCTCTCAGTCTGATGACCGTCTAGGCGGTAAATGCGATACCATACGCGCTCTTCAGGCAGAATGACAGCGGCAGAAGTGACAGCGGCAGGGGCAGGGGCAGGGGCGTAGGTGTGCAGAGGCAAACTTGGGGCGCGCTTTAGGCGGAGCTTCTCACCCAACTTGCAAAACAGCTTGCCCAGGGTTCTACGCGGTGCGTCTGTCCCCTCGGAGGAGCCTGGCCTTTCGGACTGGGCGGGGGAGGGGGAGGAGGCCTGTGCAAGAGACGTAGCTGGCACGGAGGAGTGCTTGGCCACACCGGACTTCCCCATTCCTATGGCATGCAGAGGAGCCAGGGGAGGGGGTGGGGGTGAGTGTGGGTGCGGGTGTAAGTGTGGTTTTACATGGAGATGCAGGAGTGGATGAGTGAGTGAGTGAGTGAGGAGTGAGTGAAGTGAGTGAGTGAGTGAGTAGGAGTGAGTGATGTGAGGAGTGAGTGAGTGAGTGAGTGACGTGAGTGGTAGCGGAAAGAGTGAGTGGAGGGGACGGGGGGAGGGATATTCCTCTGTTGATGTGAGTGAGGTGAGTGAGTCGGTGAGCGTGAGTGACGTGAGTGAGTGAGTGAGTGAGTGAGTGAGTGAGTGACGGGAGGATGAGTGAGTGCGTGACGTGAGTGAGTGAGTGAGTGAGTGAGTGCTGTGAGTGACAGAGTGAGCGAGTGAGTGAGTGCAACGAAAGTGAGTGAGTGGTGTTGAGTGAGTGATTTCGTGAGGAGAGTCTAGGGAGGATGTGATTTGGTGAGGTGAGTGAGTTGAGTGAGGTGATGCATGAGTGCAGGTGATGTGATTTGGGAGTGAGGGCGGGAGTGAGGGATGGTGAGTGCTCGTGAGTGAGTGAGTGATGGGAGGTGACTGTGGTTGTGCATGTGAGTTGAGTGATGGTGAGTGCGGAGGAGTGAGTGGTGAGCGGGAGTGCGTGATTGTGATTCCTGGCGGCTAGTGGAGGTGCGTGGAGTGACTGTGGGGGCGTGATGTGAGTGGAGGTGAGCTTGACCTCGGGATGTGTACTTCGGTGAGGGACTCTGTTGATGGGAGGGAGTGAGCTGTGATTTGTGCAGAGTGGTGAGGGTGAGTTGGGCCGTGCTGGGCTCGTGAGTGCAGTGATCCGTCGAGGGAGTGTGTGTGTGGTGTTGTGTGTGTGTGGTTGTGAGTGTGTGTGTTGGGTGGGTGGGGGTGTAGGTTTGTGGGGCTGCGGGTTGTGTGTGCTAGGGTGCGCGTGCCGGGGGCCCGGAAAGGTGTGTGGGGGGGGGGGGTCTGGGGGAGCGGGGGGGAGGGGGGGGGGGGGGGGGGGGGGTCAACATGGATTCGTCAGCATTGTGCCGGGTGTAGGTGGGGGGGTGGGAGTGCGGGCGGGGGTGTGTGCGGGGTGTGTCTGTGTAGTGGTGTGCGGGTGTGTGTGTGTGGTGTGTGGTGTTGTGTGTAGGGTGTGTGTGTGTCGGTGTGTGTGTGTGTAGGTGCGGGTGCGGCAAGAAGGTGTGTGTGTGTGGGGGGGGGGGGGGGGGGGGGGGGGAGGTGGGGGGGCTGGTGTGAGTGTGAGTGTGGGTGTAGGTGTGGAAGCAGGTGAAGGTATGTGGGTGCGGGTGTCATCCCATACATAATCTCACAAGCAGAAGTACACTACTAGATTTGGACCTGGATTTCTTGATCTTCAAACCTTGCATGCAAAATCCAAATCCTATATCATCCATCTCTTCCCTCTCAACAACTGCACCCATACCATCGACCTCCCCCTACCCTCTTTAGTCTTGCACTTAGTCTCCAACTACCTCCGACAGTGCTCTAACCGCAATCAAAGAGACCCGGTGGACGTCAGCAACCACCTCCTTCAGCAGCCGCGAGAGGCACCCTTCGCCAATACCCAGCTGACCTAGAATACTCAATTCGCCTACCATCTTCCTATCCCTTCAATTCCTTCAAGTACAGAAGTCGGATGTCCGTTTTCTGAATGGTCACCCAGCAACATTGCCAAACAGCATTCGCACAGTCACTTGACGCATTTCTCTCAGGACACAATGAGATATTGTCGTTTTCTATTTCACCTCGGGGGCTGTACGGCTGGTTTGCAGGATGAGAAAGTTGCGAAATACGACGGATATATCACAAGGCCGGCAGAAGCTCGCGCTCTACCTAGGGATACTGCTTGGTATAACCAGTCGTAGGGGAACCGGCAGGCGAGGCCATGTGCCATCCTCGGTTGTAAAAATGAGTTTGAGCGTTTTAGAAAGCGGAAAGCAATGAAGAGAAGTCGACGGGATTGCACGTCGCTTCAAACTAGCTGGTTGTGCAGACGAACTTGGCTCCCGAACTTGGCACCCGAACTTGTGTTACACCCGAACTTGGCTCCTGGCAACTAGGCGAGCCGTCGCTTCAATGCTGCACCTACTGTGCTGCCTTCAAGCATAGCTATGTTCGCTCTTCGTATTCTAGTTTGGGGCTGTGCTGTTCGCGCGAACAGCTGCTTCCACCAAATGACGGACGTACCTGCCTGGGACTTATCAAGCCCTTCACCTCTATGCAGACCAGAGGCAGCTCTAGAACAACTAAATTTTGAGAAGGGGCCTACTGAACAACTTCCACAACACGATTTTTGACTACTAACAGTATCAAGGATGCACAGAGTGAGCGCGTCCATGCTCTACTGGGTGCATAGCTGCGAACGACGTTAAATAATCGTCGAGCTATCAAAAATTATAGAAGAAGGATGGTGCAATTCACTGTGCTAGACGAGGAGAACGGGAACAGGAAGGGCCCGGAAACAAACCACGTGGGGGGCAGCTAGGGCTGTGACAATGAGTTTGGAGGGGAAGGAACACAAGGAGTTCTTCGGCGCAAACCGTGTTTCCGGCCTGAGCGGGTGTGTGACGTTTATAATTCATCTCATCGAGGTGTAGTTATTTAATTATGAAATGGAAGCCGTGGGAATGATCTCCGGTAATTAGACAACCTAAGGGGCTAAAGCTCGAGCTTAAGCAGTTAAGCCCCTAATCCAGCACCCAGCGCGTCAGGTATAACCCGGGTTTACTTCGTCTGCTCGTCTTCGACTACCTACAGCGGCAAGTTCGTTTTCAGCCGCGAAGTCTTCGAAAATCCGTGTAAGGATCGTTATCCGTCACTAGGTGTGCTGTTCTAAATGCGTGAGTTTATAAACTTTGTCACTCGAGCCATTGTGGGTGGAATTCGAGTTCGCCTGGACGACTGCAAACCTTGAACCGACGTTTCCGTTTCTGTTATATAAAGGGATAGGTGCACATGGGTGCTGTGTACGCCAGCCTTGGTTGTACTACTGGGTCGCAGTCGATGGGCCGTCGCGTCCGCGGGGGGGTTCCTCTCCTAATCCTAATCCTATCGGCTGACCCAAACCAAACTACTGATGGTGAAACTTGACCTTCCCATCGCACCAGGCAGGTGGCCCCAGAGGCGCCAGGTGCAGCCATTCACAGACAATCAACAATGCCGAGGCTGTACTTCAGGCTGCGCTCGACGACCAAAATGAAACGGCGGAGGAAACGGTGATTCGTCGTCTGGTTCTAGCTAATCACATGGGTCCGTCACGGCGTGGGTGGTCGCTGGTCGGTCGGGGGAAGCGGGAAGGTAGCCCCTACTTCAGTTACTATTTTCAAACGCATGCGGCTCACAATTTGAGTTCAAACACGAGCTCGCACGAGAAGCTGCCAGCCTCGGGCGCGACAAATCATCAGCCCCACTGTCTCTGACAGCGTACCTCGAAATTCCTGCTGCTGCGCGTGCAGGAGATCAAGACAAAGATCATCGAAAGCTTGCAGGTCCAAGTCGAAACGAGAACCAGGTTTTCTGCAGTTTCAAATTTGTTTCAAATGGAGTCGAGTCAAATTTGTTTCAAAAAGAGTCCTGAATGGAGTAGTAAGTTTCACCCCCCTGCCCCTGCAACTAGGTTGTTCGATAAGCTACCCCCAAACTTAGTAGTTATGAAATTCTACCCACAAATTTAGTAGTTATGAAATCGCAGGACAATTTGGTGGGCAGGGCACCTCGACCAGCAACCACCCACAAATTTAGTGGGTAGAGACCCTTAACCAGCAACCAACAACTAACTTAGGGGGTAGTGACCCCCCACCAGCAACCACCCACTAATTTAGGGGGTAGTGACCCCTCACCAGCAAGCACCCACTAATTCAGGGGGTAGTTACCCCCCACCAACAAGCACCCACTAATTTAGGGGGTAGTTACCCCCCACCAGCAACCAACAACTAATTTAGGGGGTAGTGACCCTCCACGAGCAACCACCCACTAATTTAGGGGGTAGTTATCCCCCACCAACAACCACCCAATAATTTAGGGGGTAGTCACCCCCCACCAACAGCCAACAACTAATTTAGTGGGTAGTTACTCCCCACCAGCAAGGACCCCCTAATTTAGGGAAGTAGAGCCCCTCGCGAGGGGCTCTACTTCTCTTCTATGCGAATTGCCCACGAGGGCCCTCGGCAGACAGACAGAGTGCAGTACGCATCAAATGTAACGCTATCGTAGTGCGCCCCCTCACCTGTACAGGTTCGACCGTTTTCGTTTCTGCTTTTCGAATTCGCTTTCATATTTATTTTCCTCCAAACTACCTTTTCTGTTTCTTCGCGAAAAGATGTTCTTCCTGCTGTATGCTGTGTTCCTTGTTCCCTTTCTGGGAGTTTGGGTATCCATGGCTTAGGAGAACCTTCCAGACCCGCCATCGCTCGTTCGCCAGGGGGCAGCGTCCGCTACGTCTGCTGCACGTACGCGTCGCAGGAACAGAGGATCGTTCTCTGAGTCATCTTTTCAATTCCAAGATGAACAGGGTGGCGCGGAAT
This sequence comes from Chlamydomonas sp. ICE-L, assembly GCA_013435795.1. Lineage (NCBI taxonomy): Eukaryota > Viridiplantae > Chlorophyta > Chlorophyceae > Chlamydomonadales > Chlamydomonadaceae > Chlamydomonas > Chlamydomonas sp. ICE-L. Next base: position 23,255,086 of record JACBWV010000626.1, read on the forward strand.
CGTTCTTCGCATGTGATACTGAATATGAGCCCTGGTGATCACACTGCCCCCAAAGCATCAAATGTTGCTCCCCATCGACACGCATGCACATGGACATCTCCTCCCCATGCTGCTTCCCATCGACACGCATGCACATTGACATCTCCTCCCCATGCTGCTCCCCATGCTGCTTCCCATGCTGCTCCCCATCGACACACATGCACATTGACATCTCCTCCCCATGCTGCTCCCCATCGACACACATGCACATTGACATTTCCTTCCCATGCTGCTCCCCATAGACACACATGCACATCAACACCTCCCCCCCTTGCTGCTCCCCATGCTGCTCACCATCGACACACATGCACATGAACACACATACACACACGCGCACACACACACTCACACACACACATACACACACACCAGACAGACACAGACACAGACACACACACATACACACGCACACACACAAACACACACACAAACACATGCACACAGACACACACACACTCAGACACACACATACACACACGCACACATGCACTCAGACACACACAGACACACACACTCATACACACACGCATACACACACATACACACAAGCACACACACACGCACACAATGACACACACAAACAAACGCGCACGCACACGCATACGCACGCACGTGCACACACGCACTCAGACACACACACAGGCACAAACACAGACACAAACACACGCACAGACACATAAACACACATACACACACACTCACACACACACACGCACACAAACACACATACACACACACACGCACACGCACATGCACAAAGTCACACACACACGCACACACACACACGCACATATGCACACCGACACATACACACGCACACATAAACATGCTTTCATACACACACATACACACACAAGCACACACGCGCACAGACACACACACATAATCACACACACACACACACGCCCAGACACACACACACACACGTACACACACACGCACACATGCACTCAGACACACACACGTACACACACGCACACACACACACATGAACACACACACACACACGCACACACACACAAACACACATACACACACTCACACATACGCACGCAAACATGCATACATGCATGCGCACACGCACACACACACACATACATACATACACAAGCACACACACAGACACACGCACAGACACACACACACAGACACACACAGACACACACGCACACACACAGACACACACAATGACACACACAAACAAACGCGCACAAACACATGCATACACACACGTGCACACACGCACTCAGACACACACAGACAGAAAGACACGCACAGACACATACACACACATACACTCGCACTCTCACACACACATGCACACACACACACGCACACATGCACACCGACACATATACACACACACATAAACATGCTTTCGTACACACACACATACACACACGAGCACACACACGCACAGACACACACACAGAATCACACACACACACACACACACGTACACACACCCACACACACACATACACACGCACACACGCAAAAACACACACACACACGCACAAACACACACACAAACACACACATATACACACACATAAACACACACACAAGCAAACACACATGCACAGACACACACAACACAAAACATGCACACACACACATACCACACACGCACACGCACACCAAACAACACACACGCACGCACACACGTGCGTGTTGGCAGGGCTGCTTGTTCGGCACCTTGCCTCTGCCACCACACCTGTATATGCCACCAACAACCTACCCACCAACACCCACAAAAAACACACACAGTGGGAGAAAACACAACAAAATGGTTTGGTTACTAATCTGTGTTGTACTGTAGGCGGACGGTGCATGTAGTAACACCGACATGAAATCCATGGAGAACGTTCTCAACACTGATTACACTACTGCGACTACAAGCATTCAGCGGACGTCCCTCAAAGGCTTTCCTGCCTATCCATTAGTAGTGCAGGTGTTATTTTTTAGTTGGTATGGATGAATTTTGTGGGGGATCGCTGCCTTGCTGGCCTGCCTTTCTGTGAACTTTATGTATTTCCACCAACGGAGATGTGCCAGCCTTGACATATATATTTAGGCTGGATGGTATTCTTAACTACATGTTGCGTGAGGATTGTCGCTTTGATTCCTGACATTGAGGTAGGAATTACATCCTATGAGGTGGGTCACCTTTTACCAACACTAAAATGTCGTTGCTGAGGACTAATTACAACCCGATCAAAGGCAGTTTCAATCTTCCTTAACTGTTGGACTATAGGCAGTTGGCTCGTCGCCAGTCCTGTTCCTCTGCTCGCCTTGCAGGGAACTATATTGGCCCCCCCCCCACCCACCCCGCCCATCTCGCTGGGTAAAACTCCGCGGACTGTGTTCTTTAGTTCCATCTTCGACTTTTGCCCCTATTTCTCAATTCCGGGGATAGGCGCCTGGCCCGCGATGCGGGGTCACTCCTGCAACCCCATGTCTAACCCCCCGAACTCCTGGTGCCTTCCTGCCGGAGCTTCCGTACCCTCTCTTTTCCACCCCCGGGGTCCCTGGTGCTCCTCCTCTCCGGCGGGCGGCCTCTTGGGCCCTCTGCTTCCCTTCTGGGGGCTGGTGTTTCTGGCCCGCGCCTGCGGG